>WHNR01000233.1:0-67536 GCA_009859135.1 Formica selysi
GGAAATTGAGGAACAACGCTTCTCGCACACCACACAGAGCTAAGATTCGCCTATGTACGCAAGTTTCCTTCGTTCGGAATTACTTAGTTACCTACCTTAAAGTGAGATATAACCGAAAGTTTTCATAACACATCAAGGAAATTGAGGAACAACGCTTCTCGGACACACAGAGCTAAGATCGCTATGTACGCAAGTTTCCTTCGTTCGAACGACTTAGTTACGTGTCTTTAAGCGAGATTTGACGAAAATATTTTCAAAACATCAAGGAAATAGAGGAACAACGCTTCTCGGCACACAGAGCTAAGATCGCTATGTACGCAAGTTTCCTTCGTTCGGAACGACTTAGTTACGTATCTGTAAGTGAGATTTACCGAAAGTTTTCATAACACATCAAGGAAATTGAGGAACAACGCTTCTCGGCACACAGAGCTAAGATCGCTATGTACGCAAGTTTCCTTCTTTCGGAACGACTTAGTTACGTTCCTTTAGCGAGATTTGCCGAAAATTTTCATAACACATCAAGGAAATAGAGGAACAACGCTTCTCGGCACACAGAGCTAAGATCGCTATGTACGCAAGTTTCCTTCGTTCGGAACGACTTCGTTACGTGCCTGTAAGCGAGATTTGCCGAAAATTTTCATAACATATCAAGGAAATTGAGGAACAACGCTTCTCGGCACACAGAGCTAAGATCGCTATGTACGCAAGTTTCCTTCGTTCGGAACGACTTAGTTACGTACCTGTAAGTGAGATTTGCCGAAATTTTCATAACACATCAAGGAAATTGAGGAACAACGCTTCTCGGCACACAGAGCTAAGATCGCTATGTACGCAAGTTTCCTTCGTTCGGAACGACTTAGTTACGTACCTGTAAGTGAGATATACCGAAAGTTTTCATAACACATCAAGGAAATTGAGGAACAACGCTTCTCGGCACACAGAGCTAAGATCGCTATGTACGCAAGTTTCCTTCGTTCGGAACGACTTAGTTACGTATCTGTAAGTGAGATATACCGAAAGTTTTCATAACACATCAAGGAAATTGAGGAACAACGCTTCTCGGCACACAGAGCTAAGATCGCTATGTACGCAAGTTTCCTTCGTTCGGAACGACTTAGTTACGTGCCTTTAAGCGAGATTTGCCGAAAATTTTCATAACACATCAAGGAAATAGAGGAACAACGCTTCTCGGCACACAGAGCTAAGATCGCTATGTACGCAAGTTTCCTTCGTTCGGAACGACTAGTTACGTACCTGTAAGTGAGATATACCGAAAGTTTTCATAACACATCAAGGAAATTGAGGAACAACGCTTCTCGGCACACAGAGCTAAGATCGCTATGTACGCAAGTTTCCTTCGTTCGGAACGACTTAGTTACGTACTGTAAGTGAGATTACCGAAATTTTCATAACACATCAAGGAAATTGAGGAACAACGCTTCTCGGCACACAGAGCTAAGATCGCTATGTACGCAGTTTCCTTCGTTCGGAACGACTTAGTTACGTGCCTGTAAGCGAGATTTGCCGAAAATTTTCATAACACATCAAGGAAATTGAGGAACAACGCTTCTCGGCACACAGAGCTAAGATCGCTATGTACGCAAGTTTCCTTCGTTCGGAACGACTTAGTTACGTACCTGTAAGGAGATTTCCGAAAATTTTCATAACACATCAAGGAAATTGAGGAACAACGCTTCTCGGCACACAGAGCTAAGATCGCTATGTACGCAAGTTTCCTTCGTTCGGAACGACTTAGTTACGTACCTGTAAGTGAGATATACCGAAAGTTTTCATAACACATCAAGGAAATTGAGGAACAACGCTTCTCGGCACACAGAGCTAAGATCGCTATGTACGCAAGTTTCCTTCGTTCGGAACGACTTAGTTACGTGCCTGTAAGTGAGATATACCGAAATTTTCATAACACATCAAGGAAATTGAGGAACAACGCTTCTCGGCACACAGAGCTAAGATCGCTATGTACGCAAGTTTCCTTCGTTCGGAACGACTTAGTTACGTACCTGTAAGTGAGATATACCGAAAGTTTTCATAACACATCAAGGAAATTGAGGAACAACGCTTCTCGGCACACAGAGCTAAGATCGCTATGTACGCAAGTTTCCTTCGTTCGGAACGACTTAGTTACGTGCCTGTAAGCGAGATTTGCCGAAAATTTTCATAACACATCAAGGAAATTGAGGAACAACGCTTCTCGGCACACAGAGCTAAGATCGCTATGTACGCAAGTTTCCTTCGTTCGGAACGACTTAGTTACGTACCTGTAAGTGAGATATACCGAAAGTTTTCATAACACATCAAGGAAATTGAGGAACAACGCTTCTCGGCACACAGAGCTAAGATCGCTATGTACGCAAGTTTCCTTCGTTCGGAACGACTTAGTTACGTGCCTGTAAGCGAGATTTGCCGAAATTTTCATAACACATCAAGGAAATGAGGAACAACGCTTCTCGGCACACAGAGCTAAGATCGCTATGTACGCAAGTTTCCTTCGTTCGGAACGACTTAGTTACGTGCCTGTAAGCGAGATTTGAAATTTTCATAACACATCAAGGAAATTGAGGAACAACGCTTCTCGGCACACAGAGCTAAGATCGCTATGTACGCAAGTTTCCTTCGTTCGGAACGACTTAGTTACGTACCTGTAAGCGAGATTTGCCGAAAATTTTCATAACACATCAAGGAAATTGAGGAACAACGCTTCTCGGCACACAGAGCTAAGATCGCTATGTACGCAAGTTTCCTTCGTTCGGAACGACTTAGTTACGTACCTGTAAGTGAGATATACCGAAAGTTTTCATAACACATCAAGGAAATTGAGGAACAACGCTTCTCGGCACACAGAGCTAAGATCGCTATGTACGCAAGTTTCCTTCGTTCGGAACGACTTAGTTACGTGCCTGTAAGCGAGATTGCCGAAATTTTCATAACACATCAAGGAAATTGAGGAACAACGCTTCTCGGCACACAGAGCTAAGATCGCTATGTACGCAAGTTTCCTTCGTTCGGAACGACTTAGTTACGTGCCTGTAAGCGAGATTTGCCGAAATTTTCATAACACATCAAGGAAATTGAGGAACAACGCTTCTCGGCACACAGAGCTAAGATCGCTATGTACGCAAGTTTCCTTCGTTCGGAACGACTTAGTTACGTACCTGTAAGTGAGATTTACCGAAAATTTTCATAACACATCAAGGAAATTGAGGAACAACGCTTCTCGGCACACAGAGCTAAGATCGCTATGTACGCAAGTTTCCTTCGTTCGGAACGACTTAGTTACGTACTGTAAGTGAGATATACCGAAAGTTTTCATAACACATCAAGGAAATTGAGGAACAACGCTTCTCGGCACACAGAGCTAAGATCGCTATGTACGCAAGTTTCCTTCGTTCGGAACGACTTAGTTACGTGCCTGTAAGCGAGATTTGCCGAAAATTTTCATAACACATCAAGGAAATGAGGAACAACGCTTCTCGGCACACAGAGCTAAGATCGCTATGTACGCAAGTTTCCTTCGTTCGGAACGACTTAGTTACGTCCTGTAAGTGAGATATACCGAAATTTTCATAACACATCAAGGAAATTGAGGAACAACGCTTCTCGGCACACAGAGCTAAGATCGCTATGTACGCAAGTTTCCTTCGTTCGGAACGACTTAGTTACGTACCTGTAAGTGAGATATACCGAAAGTTTTCATAACACATCAAGGAAATTGAGGAACAACGCTTCTCGGCACACAGAGCTAAGATCGCTATGTACGCAAGTTTCCTTCGTTCGGAACGACTTAGTTACGTGCCTGTAAGCGAGATTTGCCGAAAATTTTCATAACACATCAAGGAAATTGAGGAACAACGCTTCTCGGCACACAGAGCTAAGATCGCTATGTACGCAAGTTTTTTCGTTCGGAACGACTTAGTTACGTACCTGTAAGCGAGATATACCGAAAATTTTCATAACACATCAAGGAAATTGAGGAACAACGCTTCTCGGCACACAGAGCTAAGATCGCTATGTACGCAAGTTTCCTTCGTTCGGAACGACTTAGTTACGTACCTGTAAGCGAGATTTGCCGAAAATTTTCATAACACATCAAGGAAATTGAGGAACAACGCTTCTCGGCACACAGAGCTAAGATCGCTATGTACGCAAGTTTCCTTCGTTCGGAACGACTTAGTTACGTACCTGTAAGTGAGATATACCGAAAGTTTTCATAACACATCAAGGAAATTGAGGAACAACGCTTCTCGGCACACAGAGCTAAGATCGCTATGTACGCAAGTTTCCTTCGTTCGGAACGACTTAGTTACGTATCTGTAAGTGAGATATACCGAAAGTTTTCATAACACATCAAGGAAATTGAGGAACAACGCTTCTCGGCACACAGAGCTAAGATCGCTATGTACGCAAGTTTCCTTCGTTCGGAACGACTTAGTTACGTGCCTGTAAGCGAGATTTGCCGAAAATTTTCATAACACATCAAGGAAATTGAGGAACAACGCTTCTCGGCACACAGAGCTAAGATCGCTATGTACGCAAGTTTCCTTCGTTCGGAACGACTTAGTTACGTGCCTGTAAGCGAGATTTCCGAAAATTTTCATAACACATCAAGGAAATTGAGGAACAACGCTTCTCGGCACACAGAGCTAAGATCGCTATGTACGCAAGTTTCCTTCGTTCGGAACGACTTAGTTACGTATCTGTAAGTGAGATTACCGAAATTTTCATAACACATCAAGGAAATTGAGGAACAACGCTTCTCGGCACACAGAGCTAAGATCGCTATGTACGCAAGTTTCCTTCGTTCGGAACGACTTAGTTACGTACCTGTAAGTGAGATATACCGAAAGTTTTCATAACACATCAAGGAAATTGAGGAACAACGCTTCTCGGCACACAGAGCTAAGATCGCTATGTACGCAAGTTTCCTTCGTTCGGAACGACTTAGTTACGTACCTGTAAGTGAGATATACCGAAAGTTTTCATAACACATCAAGGAAATTGAGGAACAACGCTTCTCGGCACACAGAGCTAAGATCGCTATGTACGCAAGTTTCCTTCGTTCGGAACGACTTAGTTACGTGCCTGTAAGCGAGATTTGCCGAAAATTTTCATAACACATCAAGGAAATTGAGGAACAACGCTTCTCGGCACACAGAGCTAAGATCGCTATGTACGCAAGTTTCCTTCGTTCGGAACGACTTAGTTACGTACCTGTAAGTGAGATATACCGAAAGTTTTCATAACACATCAAGGAAATTGAGGAACAACGCTTCTCGGCACACAGAGCTAAGATCGCTATGTACGCAAGTTTCCTTCGTTCGGAACGACTTAGTTACGTGCCTGTAAGCGAGATTTGCCGAAAATTTTCATAACACATCAAGGAAATGAGGAACAACGCTTCTCGGCACACAGAGCTAAGATCGCTATGTACGCAAGTTTCCTTCGTTCGGAACGACTTAGTTACGTGCCTGTAAGTGAGATATACCGAAAGTTTTCATAACACATCAAGGAAATTGAGGAACAACGCTTCTCGGCACACAGAGCTAAGATCGCTATGTACGCAAGTTTCCTTCGTTCGGAACGACTTAGTTACGTATCTGTAAGTGAGATATACCGAAAGTTTTCATAACACATCAAGGAAATTGAGGAACAACGCTTCTCGGCACACAGAGCTAAGATCGCTATGTACGCAAGTTTCCTTCGTTCGGAACGACTTAGTTACGTGCCTGTAAGCGAGATTTGCCGAAATTTTCATAACACATCAAGGAAATGAGGAACAACGCTTCTCGGCACACAGAGCTAAGATCGCTATGTACGCAAGTTTCCTTCGTTCGGAACGACTTAGTTACGTGCCTGTAAGCGAGATTTGCCGAAAATTTTCATAACACATCAAGGAAATTGAGGAACAACGCTTCTCGGCACACAGAGCTAAGATCGCTATGTACGCAAGTTTCCTTCGTTCGGAACGACTTAGTTACGTATCTGTAAGCGAGATTTGCCGAAAATTTTCATAACACATCAAGGAAATTGAGGAACAACGCTTCTCGGCACACAGAGCTAAGATCGCTATGTACGCAAGTTTCCTTCGTTCGGAACGACTTAGTTACGTACCTGTAAGTGAGATATACCGAAAGTTTTCATAACACATCAAGGAAATTGAGGAACAACGCTTCTCGGCACACAGAGCTAAGATCGCTATGTACGCAAGTTTCCTTCGTTCGGAACGACTTAGTTACGTATCTGTAAGTGAGATATACCGAAAGTTTTCATAACACATCAAGGAAATTGAGGAACAACGCTTCTCGGCACACAGAGCTAAGATCGCTATGTACGCAAGTTTCCTTCGTTCGGAACGACTTAGTTACGTGCCTTAAGCGAGATTTGCCGAAATTTTCATAACACATCAAGGAAATGAGGAACAACGCTTCTCGGCACACAGAGCTAAGATCGCTATGTACGCAAGTTTTTTCGTTCGGAACGACTTAGTTACGTACCTGTAAGTGAGATATACCGAAAGTTTTCATAACACATCAAGGAAATTGAGGAACAACGCTTCTCGGCACACAGAGCTAAGATCGCTATGTACGCAAGTTTCCTTCGTTCGGAACGACTTAGTTACGTATCTGTAAGTGAGATATACCGAAAGTTTTCATAACACATCAAGGAAATTGAGGAACAACGCTTCTCGGCACACAGAGCTAAGATCGCTATGTACGCAAGTTTCCTTCGTTCGGAACGACTTAGTTACGTATCTGTAAGTGAGATATACCGAAAGTTTTCATAACACATCAAGGAAATTGAGGAACAACGCTTCTCGGCACACAGAGCTAAGATCGCTATGTACGCAAGTTTCCTTCGTTCGGAACGACTTAGTTACGTACCTGTAAGTGAGATTACCGAAAGTTTTCATAACACATCAAGGAAATTGAGGAACAACGCTTCTCGGCACACAGAGCTAAGATCGCTATGTACGCAAGTTTCCTTCGTTCGGAACGACTTAGTTACGTGCCTGTAAGCGAGATTTGCCGAAAATTTTCATAACACATCAAGGAAATTGAGGAACAACGCTTCTCGGCACACAGAGCTAAGATCGCTATGTACGCAAGTTTCCTTCGTTCGGAACGACTTAGTTACGTATCTGTAAGTGAGATATACCGAAAGTTTTCATAACACATCAAGGAAATTGAGGAACAACGCTTCTCGGCACACAGAGCTAAGATCGCTATGTACGCAAGTTTCCTTCGTTCGGAACGACTTAGTTACGTACCTGTAAGTGAGATATGCCGAAAGTTTCATAACACATCAAGGAAATTGAGGAACAACGCTTCTCGGCACACAGAGCTAAGATCGCTATGTACGCAAGTTTCCTTCGTTCGGAACGACTTAGTTACGTGCCTGTAAGCGAGATTTCCGAAAATTTTCATAACACATCAAGGAAATAGAGGAACAACGCTTCTCGGCACACAGAGCTAAGATCGCTATGTACGCAAGTTTTTTCGTTCGGAACGACTTAGTTACGTACCTGTAAGTGAGATATACCGAAAGTTTTCATAACACATCAAGGAAATTGAGGAACAACGCTTCTCGCACAAAGCTAAGATGCATGTACGCAAGTTTCTTCGTTCGGAACGACTTAGTTACGTGCCTGTAAGCGAGATTTGCCGAAAATTTTCATAACACATCAAGGAAATAGGGAACAACGCTTCTCGGCACACAGAGCTAAGATCGCTATGTACGCAAGTTTCCTTCGTTCGGAACGACTTAGTTACGTGCCTGTAAGTGAGATATACCGAAAGTTTTCATAACACATCAAGGAAATTGAGGAACAACGCTTCTCGGCACACAGAGCTAAGATCGCTATGTACGCAAGTTTCCTTCGTTCGGAACGACTTAGTTACGTATCTGTAAGTGAGATATACCGAAAGTTTTCATAACACATCAAGGAAATTGAGGAACAACGCTTCTCGGCACACAGAGCTAAGATCGCTATGTACGCAAGTTTCCTTCGTTCGGAACGACTTAGTTACGTGCCTTTATGCGAGATTTGCCGAAATTTTCATAACACATCAAGGAAATGAGGAACAACGCTTCTCGGCACACAGAGCTAAGATCGCTATGTACGCAAGTTTTTTTCGTTCGGAACGACTTAGTTACGTGCCTGTAAGCGAGATTTGCCAAAATTTTCATAACAATCAAGGAAATTGAGGAACAACGCTTCTCGGCACACAGAGCTAAGATCGCTATGTACGCAAGTTTCCTTCGTTTGGAACGACTTAGTTACGTATCTGTAAGCGAGATTTGCCGAAAATTTTCATAACACATCAAGGAAATTGAGGTACAACGCTTCTCGGCACACAGAGCTAAGATCGCTATGTACGCAAGTTTCCTTCGTTCGGAACGACTTAGTTACGTACCTATAAGTGAAATATACCGAAAGTTTTCATAACACATCAAGGAAATTGAGGAACAACGCTTCTCGGCACACAGAGCTAAGATCGCTATGTACGCATGTTTCCTTCGTTCGGAACGACTTAGTTACGTGCCTGTAAGCGAGATTTGCCGAAAATTTTCATAACACATCAAGGAAATTGAGGAACAACGCTTCTCGGCACACAGAGCTAAGATCGCTATGTACGCAAGTTTCCTTCGTTCGGAACGACTTAGTTACGTGCCTTAAGTGAGATATATCGAAATTTTCATAACACATCAAGGAAATTGAGGAACAACGCTTCTCGGCACACAGAGCTAAGATCGCTATGTACGCAAGTTTCCTTCGTTCGGAACGACTTAGTTACGTATCTGTAAGTGAGATATACCGAAAG
Organism: Formica selysi; assembly: GCA_009859135.1. NCBI lineage: Eukaryota > Metazoa > Arthropoda > Insecta > Hymenoptera > Formicidae > Formica > Formica selysi. The sequence goes on from WHNR01000233.1 coordinate 8,841, forward strand.
TTTTCATAACACATCAAGGAAATTGAGGAACAACGCTTCTCGGCACACAGAGCTAAGATCGCTATGTACGCAAGTTTCCTTCGTTCGGAACGACTTAGTTACGTATCTGTAAGTGAGATATACCGAAAGTTTTCATAACACATCAAGAAATTGAGGAACAACGCTTCTCGGCACACAGAGCTAAGATCGCTATGTACGCATGTTTCCTTCGTTCGGAACGACTTAGTTACGTATCTGTAAGTGAGATATACCGAAAGTTTTCATAACACATCAAGGAAATTGAGGAACAACGCTTCTCGGCACACAGAGCTAAGATCGCTATGTACGCAATTTCCTTCGTTCGGAACGACTTAGTTACGTGCCTTAAGCGAGATTTGCCGAAATTTTCATAACACATCAAGGAAATAGAGGAACAACGCTTCTCGGCACACAGAGTTAGATCGTATGTACGCAAGTTTTTTCGTTCGGAACGATTAGTTACGTACCTGTAAGTGAGATATACCGAAAGTTTTCATAACACATCAAGGAAATTGAGGAACAACGCTTCTCGCTTACAAAGCTAAGATGGAAGTATACGCAAGTTTCTTCGTTCGGAACGACTTAGTTACGTGCCTGTAAGCGAGATTTGCCGAAAATTTTCATAACACATCAAGGAAATAGGGAACAACGCTTCTCGGCACACAGAGCTAAGATCGCTATGTACGCAAGTTTCCTTCGTTCGGAACGACTTAGTTACGTGCCTGTAAGTGAGATATACCGAAAGTTTTCATAACACATCAAGGAAATTGAGGAACAACGCTTCTCGGCACACAGAGCTAAGATCGCTATGTACGCAAGTTTCCTTCGTTCGGAACGACTTAGTTACGTGCCTGTAAGCGAGATTTGCCGAAATTTTCATAACACATCAAGGAAATGAGGAACAACGCTTCTCGGCACACAGAGCTAAGATCGCTATGTACGCAAGTTTTTTCGTTCGGAACGACTTAGTTACGTGCCTGTAAGCGAGATTTGCCGAAAATTTTCATAACACATCAAGGAAATTGAGGAACAACGCTTCTCGGCACACAGAGCTAAGATCGCTATGTACGCAAGTTTCCTTCGTTCGGAACGACTTAGTTACGTATCTGTAAGCGAGATTTGCCGAAAATTTTCATAACACATCAAGGAAATTGAGGAACAACGCTTCTCGGCACACAGAGCTAAAATCGCTATGTACGCAAGTTTCCTTCGTTCGGAACGACTTAGTTACGTACCTGTAAGTGAGATATACCGAAAGTTTTCATAACACATCAAGGAAATTGAGGAACAACGCTTCTCGGCACACAGAGCTAAGATCGCTATGTACGCATGTTTCCTTCGTTCGGAACGACTTAGTTACGTATCTGTAAGTGAGATATACCGAAAGTTTTCATAACACATCAAGGAAATTGAGGAACAACGCTTCTCGGCACACAGAGCTAAGATCGCTATGTACGCAAGTTTCCTTCGTTCGGAACGACTTAGTTACGTGCCTTAAGCGAGATTTGACGAAATTTTCATAAACATCAAGGAAATAGAGGAACAACGCTTCTCGGCACACAGAGCTAAGATCGCTATGTACGCAAGTTTCCTTCGTTCGGAACGACTTAGTTACGTATCTGTAAGTGAGATATACCGAAAGTTTTCATAACACATCAAGGAAATTGAGGAACAACGCTTCTCGGCACACAGAGCTAAGATCGCTATGTACGCATGTTTCCTACGTTCGGAACGACTTAGTTACGTACCTGTAAGTGAGATATGTCGAAAGTTTCATAACACATCAAGGAAATTGAGGAACAACGCTTCTCGGCACACAAAGCTAAGATAGCTATGTACGCAAGTTTCCTTCGTTCGGAACGACCTAGTTACGTGCCTGTAAGCGAGATTTCCCGAAAATTTTCATAACACATCAAGGAAATAGAGGAACAACGCTTCTCGGCACACAGAGTTCAGATCGTTATGTACGCAAGTTTTTTTCGTTCGGAACGAATTAGTTACGTACCTGTAAGTGAGATATACCGAAAGTTTTCATAACACATCAAGGAAATTGAGGAACAACGCTTCTCTGCTTACAAAGCTAAGATGGAAGTATACGCAAGTTTTCTTCGTTCGGAACGACTTAGTTACGTGCCTGTAAGCGAGATTTGCCGAAAATTTTCATAACACATCAAGGAAATAGTGGAACAACTCTTCTCGGCACACAGAGCTAAGATCGCTATGTACGCAAATTTCCTTCGTTCGGAACGGCTTAGTTACGTGCCTGTAAGTGAGATATACCGAAAGTTTTCATAACACATCAAGGAAATTGAGGAACAACGCTTCTCGGCACACAGAGCTAAGATCGCTATGTACGCAAGATTCCTTTGTTCGGAACGACTTAGTTACGTATCTGTAAGTGAGATATACCGAAAGTTTTCATAACACATCAAGGAAATTGAGGAACAACGCTTCTCGGCACACAGAGCTAAGATCGCTATGTACGCAAGTTTCCTTCGTTCGGAACGACTTAGTTACGTGCCTTTATGCGAGATTTGCCGAATATTTTCATAACGCATCAAGGAAATCGAGGAACAACGATTCTCGGCACACAGAGCTAAGATCGCTATGTACGCAAGTTTTTTCGTTCGGAACGACTTCGTTACGTGCCTGTAAGCGAGATTTGCCCAAAATTTTCATAACATATCAAGGAAATTGAGGAACAACGCTTCTCGGCACACAGAGCTAAGATCGCTATGTACGCAAGTTTCCTTCGTTTGGAACGACTTAGTTACGTATCTGTAAGCGAGATTTGCCGAAAATTTTCATAACACATCAAGGAAATTGAGGTACAACGCTTCTCGGCACACAGAGCTAAATCGCTATGTACGCAAGTTTCCTTCGTTCGGAACGACTTAGTTACGTACCTATAAGTGAAATATACCGAAAGTTTTCATAACACATCAAGGAAATTGGGGAACAACGCTTCTCGGCACACAGAGCTATGATCGCTATGTACGCATGTTTCCTTCGTTCGGAACGACTTAGTTACGTATCTGTAAGTGAGATATACCGAAAGTTTTCATAACACATCAAGGAAATTGAGGAACAACGCTTCTCGGCACACAGAGCTAAGATCGCTATGTACGCAAGTTTCCTTCGTTCGGAACGACTTAGTTACGTGCCTTTATGCGAGATTTGACGAAATTTTCATAACACATCAAGGAAATAGAGGAACAACGCTTCTCGGCACACAGAGCTAAGATCGCTATGTACGCAAGTTTTTTCGTTCGGAACGACTTAGTTACGTACCTGTAAGTGAGATATACCGAAAGTTTTCATAACACATCAAGGAAATTGAGGAACAACGCTTCTCGGCACACAGAGCTAAGATCGCTATGTACGCAAGTTTCCTTCGTTCGGAACGACTTAGTTACGTATCTGTAAGTGAGATATACCGAAAGTTTTCATAACACATCAAGGAAATGAGGAACAACGCTTCTCGGCACACAGAGCTAAGATCGCTATGTACGCAAGTTTCCTTCGTTCGGAACGACTTAGTTACGTATCTGTAAGTGAGATATACCGAAAGATTTCATAACACATCAAGAAATTGAGGAACAACGCTTCTCGGCACACAGAGTAAATCGCTATGTACGCAAGTTTCCTTTGTTCGGAACGACTTAGTTACGTACCTGTAAGTGAGATTACCGAAAGTTTTATAACACATCAAGGAAATTGAGGAACAACGCTTCTCGGCACAAAGCTAAATGGAATGTACGCAATTTCCTTCGTTCGGAACGACTTAGTTACGTGCCTGTAAGCGAGATTTGCCGAAAATTTTCATAACACATCAAGAAATGAGGAACAACGCTTCTCGGCACACAGAGCTAAGATCGCTATGTACGCAAGTTTCCTTCGTTCGGAACGACTTAGTTACGTATCTGTAAGTGAGATATACCGAAAGTTTTCATAACACATCAAGGAAATTGAGGAACAACGCTTCTCGGCACACAGAGCTAAGATCGCTATGTACGCAAGTTTCCTTCGTTCGGAACGACTTAGTTACGTACCTGTAAGTGAGATATTCGAAAGTTTCATAACACATCAAGGAAATTGAGGAACAACGCTTCTCGGCACACAGAGCTAAGATCGCTATGTACGCAAGTTTCCTTCGTTCGGAACGACTTAGTTACGTGCCTGTAAGCGAGATTTGCCGAAAATTTTCATAACACATCAAGGAAATTGAGGAACAACGCTTCTCGGCACACAGAGCTAAGATCGCTATGTACGCAAGTTTCCTTCGTTCGGAACGACTTAGTTACGTACCTGTAAGTGAGATATACCGAAAGTTTTCATAACACATCAAGGAAATTGAGGAACAACGCTTCTCGGCACACAGAGCTAAGATCGCTATGTACGCAAGTTTTCTTCGTTCGGAACGACTTAGTTACGTGCCTGTAAGCGAGATTTGCCGAAAATTTTCATAACACATCAAGGAAATTGAGGAACAACGCTTCTCGGCACACAGAGCTAAGATCGCTATGTACGCAAGTTTCCTTCGTTCGGAACGACTTAGTTACGTACCTGTAAGTGAGATATACCGAAAGTTTTCATAACACATCAAGGAAATTGAGGAACAACGCTTCTCGGCACAAAGCTAAGATGGAATGTACGCAAGTTTCCTTCGTTCGGAACGACTTAGTTACGTGCCTGTAAGCGAGATTTGCCGAAAATTTTCATAACACATCAAGGAAATTGAGGAACAACGCTTCTCGGCACACAGAGCTAAGATCGCTATGTACGCAGTTTCCTTCGTTCGGAACGACTTAGTTACGTGCCTGTAAGCGAGATTTGCCGAAAATTTTCATAACACATCAAGGAAATTGAGGAACAACGCTTCTCGGCACACAGAGCTAAGATCGCTATGTACGCAAGTTTCCTTCGTTCGGAACGACTTAGTTACGTACTGTAAGTGAGATATACCGAAAGTTTTCATAACACATCAAGGAAATTGAGGAACAACGCTTCTCGGCACACAGAGCTAAGATCGCTATGTACGCAAGTTTCCTTCGTTCGGAACGACTTAGTTACGTCTGTAAGCGAGATTTGCCGAAAATTTTCATAACACATCAAGGAAATTGAGGAACAACGCTTCTCGGCACACAGAGCTAAGATCGCTATGTACGCAAGTTTCCTTCGTTCGGAACGACTTAGTTACGTGCCTGTAAGTGAGATATACCGAAAGTTTTCATAACACATCAAGGAAATTGAGGAACAACGCTTCTCGGCACACAGAGCTAAGATCGCTATGTACGCAAGTTTCCTTCGTTCGGAACGACTTAGTTACGTGCCTGTAAGCGAGATTTGCCGAAAATTTTCATAACACATCAAGGAAATTGAGGAACAACGCTTCTCGGCACACAGAGCTAAGATCGCTATGTACGCAAGTTTCCTTCGTTCGGAACGACTTAGTTACGTACCTGTAAGTGAGATATATCGAAAGTTTTCATAACACATCAAGGAAATTGAGGAACAACGCTTCTCGGCACACAGAGCTAAGATCGCTATGTACGCAAGTTTCTTCGTTCGGAACGACTTAGTTACGTGCCTTTAAGCGAGATTTGCCGAAAATTTTCATAACACATCAAGGAAATTGGGAACAACGCTTCTCGGCACACAGAGCTAAGATCGCTATGTACGAAGTTTCCTTCGTTCGGAACGACTCAGTTACGTACCTGTAAGTGAGATATACCGAAAGTTTCATAACAATCAAGGAAATTGAGGAAAACGCTTCTCGGCTACAAAGCTAAGATGGAAGTGTACGCAAGTTTCCTTCGTTCGGAACGACTTAGTTACGTGCCTGTAAGCGAGATTTGCCGAAAATTTTCATAACACATCAAGGAAATTGAGGAACAACGCTTCTCGGCACACAGAGCTAAGATCGCTATGTACGAAATTTCCTTCGTTCGGAACGACTTAGTTACGTGCCTGTAAGCGAGATTTGCCGAAAATTTTCATAACACATCAAGGAAATTGAGGAACAACGCTTCTCGGCACACAGAGCTAAGATCGCTATGTACGCAAGTTTCCTTCGTTCGGAACGACTTAGTTACGTACCTGTAAGTGAGATATACCGAAAGTTTTCATAACACATCAAGAAATTGAGGAACAACGCTTCTCGGTTACAAAGCTAAGATGGAAGTGTACGCAAGTTTCCTTCGTTCGGAACGACTTAGTTACGTGCCTGTAAGCGAGATTTGCCGAAAATTTTCATAACACATCAAGGAAATTGTGGAACAACGCTTCTCGGCACACAGAGCTAAGATCGCTATGTACGCAAGTTTCCTTCGTTCGGAACGACTTAGTTACGTACCTGTAAGTGAGATATACCGAAAGTTTCATAACACATCAAGGAAATTGAGGAACAACGCTTCTCGGCACACAGAGCTAAGATCGCTATGTACGCAAGTTTCCTTCGTTCGGAACGACTTAGTTACGTGCCTGTAAGCGAGATTTGCCGAAAATTTTCATAACACATCAAGGAAATTGAGGAACAACGCTTCTCGGCACACAGAGCTAAGATCGCTATGTACGCAAGTTTCCTTCGTTCGGAACGACTTAGTTACGTGCCTGTAAGCGAGATTGCCGAAAATTTTCATAACACATCAAGGAAATTGAGGAACAACGCTTCTCGGCACACAGAGCTAAGATCGCTATGTACGCAAGTTTCCTTCGTTCGGAACGACTTAGTTACGTGCCTGTAAGCGAGATTTGCCGAAAATTTTCATAACACATCAAGGAAATTGAGGAACAACGCTTCTCGGCACACAGAGCTAAGATCGCTATGTACGCAAGTTTCCTTCGTTCGGAACGACTTAGTTACGTACCTGTAAGTGAGATATATCGAAAGTTTTCATAACACATCAAGGAAATTGAGGAACAACGCTTCTCGGCACACAGAGCTAAGATCGCTATGTACGCAAGTTTCCTTCGTTCGGAACGACTTAGTTACGTGCCTTTAAGCGAGATTTGCCGAAATTTTCATAACACATCAAGGAAATAAGGAACAACGCTTCTCGGCACACAGAGCTAAGATCGCTATGTACGAAAGTTTCCTTCGTTCGGAACGACTTAGTTACGTACCTGTAAGTGAGATATACCGAAAGTTTTCATAACACATCAAGGAAATGAGGAACAACGCTTCTCGGCACAAAGCTAAGATGGAATGTACGCAAGTTTCCTTCGTTCGGAACGACTTAGTTACGTGCCTGTAAGCGAGATTTGCCGAAAATTTTCATAACACATCAAGGAAATTGAGGAACAACGCTTCTCGGCACACAGAGCTAAGATCGCTATGTAGCAAGTTTCCTTCGTTCGGAACGACTTAGTTACGTACCTGTAAGTGAGATATTCGAAAGTTTCATAACACATCAAGGAAATTGAGGAACAACGCTTCTCGGCACACAAAGCTAAGATAGCTATGTACGCAAGTTTCCTTCGTTCGGAACGACTTAGTTACGTGCCTGTAAGCGAGATTTGCCGAAAATTTTCATAACACATCAAGGAAATGTGGAACAACGCTTCTCGGCACACAGAGCTAAGATCGCTATGTACGCAAGTTTCCTTCGTTCGGAACGACTTAGTTACGTGCCTGTAAGTGAGATATACCGAAAGTTTTCATAACACATCAAGGAAATTGAGGAACAACGCTTCTCGGCACACAGAGCTAAGATCGCTATGTACGCAAGTTTCCTTCGTTCGGAACGACTTAGTTACGTACCTGTAAGTGAGATATACCGAAAGTTTTCATAACACATCAAGGAAATTGAGGAACAACGCTTCTCGGCACACAGAGCTAAGATCGCTATGTACGCAAGTTTCCTTCGTTCGGAACGACTTAGTTACGTGCCTTTATGCGAGATTTGCCGAAATTTTCATAACACATCAAGGAAATCGAGGAACAACGATTCTCGGCACACAGAGCTAAGATCGCTATGTACGCAAGTTTTTTCGTTCGGAACGACTTAGTTACGTGCCTGTAAGCGAGATTTGCCCAAAATTTTCATAACACATCAAGGAAATTGAGGAACAACGCTTCTCGGCACACAGAGCTAAGATCGCTATGTACGCAAGTTTCCTTCGTTTGGAACGACTTAGTTACGTATCTGTAAGCGAGATTTGCCGAAAATTTTCATAACACATCAAGGAAATTGAGGAACAACGCTTCTCGGCACACAGAGCTAAATCGCTATGTACGCAAGTTTCCTTCGTTCGGAACGACTTAGTTACGTACCTATAAGTGAAATATACCGAAAGTTTTCATAACACATCAAGGAAATTGGGGAACAACGCTTCTCGGCACACAGAGCTATGATCGCTATGTACGCATGTTTCCTTCGTTCGGAACGACTTAGTTACGTATCTGTAAGTGAGATATACCGAAAGTTTTCATAACACATCAAGGAAATTGAGGAAAACGCTTCTCGGCACACAGAGCTAAGATCGCTATGTACGCAAGTTTCCTTCGTTCGGAACGACTTAGTTACGTGCCTTTATGCGAGATTTGACGAAATTTTCATAACACATCAAGGAAATAGAGGAACAACGCTTCTCGGCATACAGAGCTAAGATCGCTATGTACGCAAGTTTTTTCGTTCGGAACGACTTAGTTACGTACCTGTAAGTGAGATATACCGAAAGTTTTCATAACACATCAAGGAAATTGAGGAACAACGCTTCTCGGCACACAGAGCTAAGATCGCTATGTACGCAAGTTTCCTTCGTTCGGAACGACTTAGTTACGTATCTGTAAGTGAGATATACCGAAAGTTTTCATAACACATCAAGGAAATGAGGAACAACGCTTCTCGGCACACAGAGCTAAGATCGCTATGTACGCAAGTTTCCTTCGTTCGGAACGACTTAGTTACGTACTGTAAGTGAGATATACCGAAAGATTTCATAACAATCAAGAAATTGAGGAACAACGCTTCTCGGCACACAGAGTTAAATCGCTATGTACGCAAGTTTCCTTTGTTCGGAACGACTTAGTTACGTACCTGTAAGTGAGATTACCGAAAGTTTTATAACACATCAAGGAAATTGAGGAACAACGCTTCTCGGCTTACAAAGCTAAATGGAAGTGTACGCAAATTTCCTTCGTTCGGAACGACTTAGTTACGTGCCTGTAAGCGAGATTTGCCGAAAATTTTCATAACACATCAAGGAAATGAGGAACAACGCTTCTCGGCACACAGAGCTAAGATCGCTATGTACGCAAGTTTCCTTCGTTCGGAACGACTTAGTTACGTATCTGTAAGTAGATATACCGAAAGTTTTCATAACACATCAAGGAAATTGAGGAACAACGCTTCTCGGCACACAGAGCTAAGATCGCTATGTACGCATGTTTCCTACGTTCGGAACGACTTAGTTACGTACCTGTAAGTGAGATATGCCGAAAGTTTCATAACACATCAAGGAAATTGAGGAACAACGCTTCTCGGCACACAGAGCTAAGATCGCTATGTACGCAAGTTTCCTTTGTTCGGAACGACTTAGTTACGTATCTGTAAGTGAGATATACCGAAAGTTTTCATAACACATCAAGGAAATTGAGGAACAACGCTTCTCGGCACACAGAGCTAAGATCGCTATGTACGCAAGTTTCCTTCGTTCGGAACGACTTAGTTACGTGCCTTTATGCGAGATTTGCCGAAATTTTCATAACACATCAAGGAAATGAGGAACAACGATTCTCGGCACACAGAGTAAGATCGCTATGTACGCAAGTTTTTTCGTTCGGAACGACTTGTTACGTGCCTGTAAGCGAGATTTGCCCAAAATTTTCATAACATATCAAGGAAATTGAGGAACAACGCTTCTCGGCACACAGAGCTAAGATCGCTATGTACGCAAGTTTCCTTCGTTCGGAACGACTTAGTTACGTATCTGTAAGCGAGATTTGCCGAAAATTTTCATAACACATCAAGGAAATTGAGGTACAACGCTTCTCGGCACACAGAGCTAAAATCGCTATGTACGCAAGTTTCCTTCGTTCGGAACGACTTAGTTACGTACCTATAAGTGAAATATACCGAAAGTTTTCATAACACATCAAGGAAATTGGGAACAACGCTTCTCGGCACACAGAGCTATGATCGCTATGTACGCATGTTTCCTTCGTTCGGAACGACTTAGTTACGTATCTGTAAGTGAGATATACCGAAAGTTTTCATAACACATCAAGGAAATTGAGGAAGAACGCTTCTCGGCACACAGAGGTAAGATCGCTATGTACGCAAGTTTCCTTCGTTCGGAACGACTTAGTTACGTGCCTTTATGCGAGATTTGACGAATATTTTCATAAACATCAAGGAAATAGAGGAACAACGCTTCTCGGCATACAGAGCTAAGATCGCTTGTACGCAAGTTTTTTTCTTTCGGAACGACTTAGTTACGTACCTGTAAGTGAGATATACCGAAAGTTTTCATAACACATCAAGGAAATTGAGGAACAACGCTTCTCGGCACACAGAGCTAAGATCGCTATGTACGCAAGTTTCCTTCGTTCGGAACGACTTAGTTACGTATCTGTAAGTGAGATATACCGAAAGTTTTCATAACACATCAAGGAAATGAGGAACAACGCTTCTGGCACACAGAGCTAAGATCGCTATGTACGCAAGTTTCCTTCGTTCGGAACGACTTAGTTACGTATCTGTAAGTGAGATATACCGAAAGATTTCATAACAGATCAAGGAAATTGAGGTACAACGCTTCTCGGCACACAGAGTTAAATCGCTATGTACGCAAGTTTCCTTTGTTCGGAACGACTTAGTTACGTACCTGTAAGTGAGATTACCGAAAGTTTTATAACACATCAAGGAAATTGAGGAACAACGCTTCTCGGCTTACAAAGCTAAATGGAAGTGTACGCAATTTCCTTCGTTCGGAACGACTTAGTTACGTGCCTGTAAGCGAGATTTGCCGAAAATTTTCATAACACATCAAGAAAATGAGGAACAACGCTTCTCGGCACACAGAGCAAGATCGCTATGTACGCAAGTTTCCTTCGTTTGGAACGACTTAGTTACGTATCTGTAAGTAAGATATACCGAAAGTTTTCATAACACATCAAGGAAATTGAGGAACAACGCTTCTCGGCACACAGAGCTAAGATCGCTATGTACGCATGTTTCCTACGTTCGGAACGACTTAGTTACGTACCTGTAAGTGAGATATGTCGAAAGTTTCATAACACATCAAGGAAATTTAGGAACAACGCTTCTCGGCACACAGAGCTAAGATCGCTATGTACGCAAGTTTCCTTCGTTCGGAACGACTTAGATACGTGCCTGTAAGCGAGATTTGCCGAAAATTTCATAACACATCAAGGAAATTCAGGAACAACGCTTCTCGGCACCAGAGCAAGATCGCTATGTACGCAAGTTTCCTTCGTTCGGAACGACTTAGTTACGTACCTGTAAGTGAGATATACCGAAAGCTTTCATAACACATCAAGGAAATTGAGGAACAACGCTTCTCGGCACACAGAGCTAATATCGCTATGTACGCAAGTTTTCTTCGTTCGGAACGACTTAGTTACGTGCCTGTAAGCGAGATTTGCCGAAAATTTTCATAACACATCAAGGAATTGAGGAACAACGCTTCTCGGCACACAGAGCTAATATCGCTATGTACGCAAGTTTCCTTCGTTCGGAACGACTTAGTTACGTGCCTGTAAGCTAGATTCGCCGAAATTTTCATAACACATCAAGGAAATTGAGGAAAACGCTTCTCGGCACACAAAGCTAAGATAGCTATGTACGCAAGTTTCCTTCGTTCGGAACGACTAGTTACGTGCCTGTAAGCGAGATTTCCCGAAAATTTTCATAACACATCAAGGAAATTGAGGAACAACGCTTCTCGGCACACAAGCTAAGATGGAAGTGTACGCAAGTTCCTTCTTTCGGAACGACCTAGTTACTGCCTCTAAGCGAGATTTCCCGAAAATTTTCATAACACATCAAGGAAATTGAGGAACAACTTCTCGGCACACAGAGCTAAGATCGCTATGTACTCAATTTTCCTTTGTTCGGAACGACTTAGTTAAGTACCTGTAAGTGAGATATACGAAAGTTTTCATAACACATCAAGGAAATTGAGAAACAACGCTTCTCGGCACACAGAGCTAAGATCGCTATGTACGCAAGTTTCCTTTGTTCGGAACGATTAGTACGTGCCTTTAAGCGAGATTTGACGAAAATTTTCATAACACATCAAGGAAATTGAGGAACAACGCTTCTCGGCACACACAGCTAAGACGCTATGTAAGCAAGTTTCCTTCGTTCGGAACGACTTAGTTACGTACCTGTAAGTGAGATATACCGAAAGTTTTCATAACACATCAAGGAAATTGAGGAACAACGCTTCTCGGCTTACAAAGCTAAGATGGAAGTGTACGCAAGTTTCCTTCGTTCGGAACGACTTAGTTACGTGCCTGTAAGCGAGATTTGCCGAAAATTTTCATAACACATCAAGGAAATTGTGGAACAACGCTTCTCGGCACACAGAGCTAAGATCGCTATGTACGCGTGTTTCCTACGTTCGGAACGACTTAGTTACGTGCCTGTAAGCGAGATTTGCCGAAAATTTTCATAACACATCAAGGAAATTGTGGAACAACGCTTCTCGGCACACAGAGCTAAGATCGCTGTGTACGCATGTTTCCTACGTTCGGAACGACTTAGTTACGTACTGTAAGTGAGATATACCGAAAGTTTTCATAACACATCAAGGAAATTGAGGAAAACGCTTCTCGGCACACAGAGCTAAGATCGCTATGTACGCAAGTTTCCTACGTTCGGAACGACTTAGTTAGTGTCTGTAAGCGAGATTTGCCGAAAATTTTCATAACACATCAAGGAAATTCAGGTACAACGCTTCTCGGCACACAGAGCTAAGATCGCTATGTACGCAAATTTCCTTCGTTCGGAACGACTTAGTTACGTGCCTGTAAGTGAGATATACCGAAAGTTTTCATAACACATCAAGGAAATTGAGGAACAACGCTTCTCGGCACACAGAGCTAAGATCGCTATGTACGCAAGTTTCCTTCGTTCGGAACGACTTAGTTACGTACCTGTAGTGAGATATACCGAAAGTTTTCATAACACATCAAGAAAATTGAGGAACAACGCTTCTCGGTTACAAAGCTAAGATGGAAGTGTACGCAAGTTTCCTTCGTTCGGAACGACTTAGTTACGTGCCTGTAAGCGAGATTTGCCGAAAATTTTCATAACACATCAAGGAATTGTGGAACAACGCTTCTCGGCACACAGAGCTAAGATCGCTATGTACGCATGTTTCCTACGTTCGGAACGACTTAGTTACGTGCCTGTAAGTGAGATATATCGAAAGGTTTCATAACACATCAAGGAAATTGAGGAACAACGCTTCTCGGCACACAGAGCTAAGATCGCTATGTACGCAAGTTTCCTTCGTTCGGAACGACTTAGATACGTGCCTGTAAGCGAGATTTGCCGAAAATTTTCATAACACATCAAGGAAATTCAGGAACAACGCTTCTCGGCACACAGAGCTAAGATCGCTATGTACGCAAGTTTCCTTCGTTCGGAACGACTTAGTTACGTACCTGTAAGTGAGATATACCGAAATTTTCATAACACATCAAGGAAATTGAGGAACAACGCTTCTCGGCACACAGAGCTAATATCGCTATGTACGCAAGTTTTCTTCGTTCGGAACGACTTAGTTACGTGCCTGTAAGCGAGATTTGCCGAAAATTTTCATAACACATCAAGGAAATTGAGGAACAACGCTTCTCGGCACACAGAGCTAATATCGCTATGTACGCAAGTTTCCTTCGTTCGGAACGACTTAGTTACGTGCCTGTAAGCAAGATTCGCCGAAAATTTTCATAACACATCAAGGAAATTGAGAACAACGCTTCTCGGCACACAAAGCTAAGATAGCTATGTACGCAAGTTTCCTTCGTTCGGAACGACTAGTTACGTGCCTGTAAGCGAGATTTCCCGAAAATTTTCATAACACATCAAGGAAATTGAGGAACAACGCTTCTCGGCACACAGAGCTAAGATCGCTATGTACGCAATTTCCTTCGTTCGGAACGACTTAGTTACGTACCTGTAAGTGAGATATACCGAAAGTTTTCATAACACATCAAGGAAATTGAGGAACAACGCTTCTCGGCACACAGAGCTAAGATCGCTATGTACGCAAGTTTCCTTTGTTCGGAACGACTTAGTACGTGCCTTTAAGCGAGATTTGCCGAAAATTTTCATAACACATCAAGGAAATTGAGGAACAACGCTTCTCGGCACACAAGCTAAGATCGCTATGTACGCAAGTTTCCTTCGTTCGGAACGACTTAGTTACGTGCCTGTAAGCGAGATTGCCGAAAATTTCATAACACATCAAGGAAATTGAGGAACAACGCTTCTCGGCACACAGAGCTAAGATCGCTATGTACGCAATTTCCTTCGTTCGGAACGACTTAGTTACGTGCCTGTAAGCGAGATTTGCCGAAAATTTTCATAACACATCAAGGAAATTGAGGAACAACGCTTCTCGGCACACAGAGCTAAGATCGCTATGTACGCAAGTTTCCTTCGTTCGGAACGACTTAGTTACGTGCCTGTAAGTGAGATATACCGAAAGTTTTCATAACACATCAAGAAATTGAGGAACAACGCTTCTCGGTTACAAAGCTAAGATGGAAGTGTACGCAAGTTTCCTTCGTTCGGAACGACTTAGTTACGTGCCTGTAAGCGAGATTTGCCGAAAATTTTCATAACACATCAAGGAATTGTGGAACAACGCTTCTCGGCACACAGAGCTAAGATCGCTATGTACGCATGTTTCCTACGTTCGGAACGACTTAGTTACGTACCTGTAAGTGAGATATATCCGAAAGTTTCATAACACATCAAGGAAATTGAGGAACAACGCTTCTCGGCACACAGAGCTAAGATCGCTATGTACGCAAGTTTCCTTCGTTCGGAACGACTTAGTTACGTGCCTGTAAGCGAGATTTGCCGAAAATTTTCATAACACATCAAGGAAATTGAGGAACAACGCTTCTCGGCACACAGAGCTAAGATCGCTATGTACGCAAGTTTCCTTCGTTCGGAACGACTTAGTTACGTACCTGTAAGTGAGATATACCGAAAGTTTCATAACACATCAAGGAAATTGAGGAACAACGCTTCTCGGCACACAGAGCTAAATCGCTATGTACGCAAGTTTCCTTCGTTCGGAACGACTTAGTTACGTGCCTGTAAGCGAGATTGCCGAAAATTTTCATAACACATCAAGGAAATTGAGGAACAACGCTTCTCGGCACACAGAGCTAATATCGCTATGTACGCAATTTCCTTCGTTCGGAACGACTTAGTTACGTGCCTGTAAGCGAGATTCGCCGAAAATTTTCATAACACATCAAGGAAATTGAGGAACAACGCTTCTCGGCACACAAAGCTAAGATAGCTATGTACGCAAGTTTCCTTCGTTCGGAACGACTTAGTTACGTGCCTGTAAGGAGATTTCCGAAAATTTTCATAACACATCAAGGAAATTGAGGAACAACGCTTCTCGGCACACAAGCTAAGATGAATGTACGCAAGTTCCTTCGTTCGGAACGACTAGTTACGTGCCTGTAAGCGAGATTTCCCGAAAATTTTCATAACACATCAAGGAAATTGAGGAACAACGCTTCTCGGCACACAGAGCAAAGATCGCTATGTACGCAATTTCCTTCGTTCGGAACGACTTAGTTAGTACCTGTAAGTGAGATATACCGAAAGTTTTCATAACACATCAAGGAAATTGAGGAACAACGCTTCTCGGCACACAGAGCTAAGATCGCTATGTACGCAAGTTTCCTTGTTCGGAACGACTTAGTACGTGCCTTTAAGCGAGATTTGCCGAAAATTTTCATAACACATCAAGGAAATTGAGGAACAACGCTTCTCGGCACACACAGCTAAGAACGCTGTGTAAGCAAGTTTCCTTCATTCGGAACGACTTAGTTACGTACCTGTAAGTGAGATTTGCCGAAAATTTTCATAACACATCAAGGAAATTGTGGAACAACGCTTCTCGGCACACAGAGCTAAGATCGCTATGTACGCGTGTTTCCTACGTTCGGAACGACTTAGTTACGTACCTCTAAGTGAGATATACCGAAAGTTTCATAACACATCAAGGAAATTGAGGAACAACGCTTCTCGGCACACAGAGCTAAGATCGCTATGTACGCAAGCTTCCTTTTTCGGAACGACTTAGATACGTGCCTGTAGCGAGATTTGCCGAAAATTTTCATAACACATCAAGGAAATTGGGAACAACGCTTCTCGGCACACAGAGCTAAGATCGCTATGTACGCAAGTTTCCTTCGTTCGGAACGACTTAGTTACGTACCTGTAAGTGAGATATACCGAAAGTTTCATAACACATCAAGGAAATTGAGGAACAACGCTTTCGGCACACAGAGCTAATATCGCTATGTACGCAAGCTTCCTTTTTTCGGAACGACTTAGATACGTGCCAGTAAGCGAGATTTGCCGAAAATTTTCATAACACATCAAGGAAATTCAGGAACAACGCTTCTCGGCACACAGAGATAAGATCGCTATGTACGCAAGTTTCCTTTGTTCGGAACGACTTAGTTACGTACCTGTAAGTGAGATATACCGAAAGCTTTCATAACACATCAAGGAAATTGAGGAACAACGCTTATCGGCACACAGAGCTAATATCGCTATGTACGCAAGTTTCCTTCGTTCGGAACGACTTAGTTACGTGCCTGTAAGCGATATTTGCCGAAAATTTTCATAACACATCAAGGAAATTGAGGAACAACGCTTATCGGCACACAGAACTAAGATCGCTATGTACGCAAGTTTCCTTCATTCGGAACGACTTAGTTACGTACCTGTAAGTGAGATTTGCCGAAAATTTTCATAACACATCAAGGAAATTGTGGAACAACGCTTCTCGGCACACAGAGCTAAGATCGCTATGTACGCGTGTTTCCTACGTTCGGAACGACTTAGTTACGTACCTCTAAGTGAGATATACCGAAAATTTTCATAACACATCAAGGAAATTGAGGAACAACGCTTCTCGGCACACAGAGCTAAGATCGCTATGTACTCAATTTTCCTTCGTTCGGAACGACTTAGTTACGTACCTGTAAGTGAGATATACCGAAAGTTTTCATAACACATCAAGGAAATTGAGGAACAACGCTTCTCGGCACACAGAGCTAAGATCGCTATGTACGCAAGTTTCCTTTGTTCGGAACGACTTAGTAACGTGCCTTAAGCGAGATTTGCCGAAAATTTTCATAACACATCAAGGAAATTGAGGAACAACGCTTCTCGGCACACAAGCTAAGAACGCTGTGTACGCAAGTTTCCTTCATTCGGAACGACTTAGTTACGTACCTGTAAGTGAGATTTGCCGAAAATTTTCATAACACATCAAGGAAATTGTGGAACAACGCTTCTCGGCACACAGAGCTAAGATCGCTATGTACGCGTGTTTCCTACGTTCGGAACGACTTAGTTACGTACCTCTAAGTGAGATATACCGAAAGGTTTCATAACACATCAAGGAAATTGAGGAACAACGCTTCTCGGCACACAGAGCTAAGATCGCTATGTACGCAAGTTCCTTTTTCGGAACGACTTAGATACGTGCCTGTAAGCGAGATTTGCCGAAAATTTTCATAACACATCAAGGAAATTGGGAACAACGCTTCTCGGCACACAGAGCTAAGATCGCTATGTACGCAAGTTTCCTTGTTCGGAACGACTTAGTTACGTACCTGTAAGTGAGATATACCGAAAGTTTCATAACACATCAAGGAAATTGAGGAACAACGCTTCTCGGCACACAGAGCTAAATCGCTATGTACGCAAGTTCCTTTTTCGGAACGACTTAGATACGTGCCTGTAAGCGAGATTTGCCGAAAATTTTCATAACACATCAAGGAAATTCAGGAACAACGCTTCTCGGCACACAGAGATAAGATCGCTATGTACGCAAGTTTCCTTGTTCGGAACGACTTAGTTACGTACCTGTAAGTGAGATATACCGAAAGCTTTCATAACACATCAAGGAAATTGAGGAACAACGCTTATCGGCACACAGAGCTAATATCGCTATGTACGCAAGTTTCCTTCGTTCGGAACGACTTAGTTACGTGCCTGTAAGCGATATTTGCCGAAAATTTTCATAACACATCAAGGAAATTGAGGAACAACGCTTATCGGCACACAGAACTAAGATCGCTATGTACGCAAGTTTCCTTCATTCGGAACGACTTAGTTACGTACCTGTAAGTGAGATTTGCCGAAAATTTTCATAACACATCAAGGAAATTGGGAACAACGCTTCTCGGCACACAGAGCTAAGATCGCTATGTACGCGTTTCCTACGTTCGGAACGACTTAGTTACGTACCTCTAAGTGAGATATACCGAAAATTTTCATAACACATCTAGGAAATTGAGGAACAACGCTTCTCGGCTTACAAAGCTAAGATGGAAGTGTACGCAAGTTTCCTTCGTTCGGAACGACTTAGTTACGTGACTGTAAGCGAGATTTGCCGAAAATTTTCATAACACATCAAGGAAATTGTGGAACAACGCTTCTCGGCACACAGAGCTAAGATCGCTATGTACGCGTGTTTCCTACGTTCGGAACGACTTAGTTACGTACCTCTAAGTGAGATATACCGAAAGTTTCATAACACGTCAAGGAAATTGAGGAACAACGCTTCTCGGCACACAGAGCTAAGATCGCTATGTACGCAAGCTTCCTTTTTTCGGAACAACTTAGATACGTGCCAGTAAGCGAGATTTGCCGAAAATTTTCATAACACATCAAGGAAATTCAGGAACAACGCTTCTCGGCACACAGAGCTAAGATCGCTATGTACGCAAGTTTCCTTTGTTCGGAACGACTTAAGTAGTGATACTATGCGGATTCTAAGCCAGGGGCTCTGAGGGGGGGTGAGGGGCGAGGGGGGAAATCAGGGCAAGGGGGGGTGACGTCACGCGGGGGGGAGGGGGTGACGTCACGCGGGGGGGGGGGGTATGACGTCACGCGGGGGTATGACGTCACGCGGGGGGGGGGGTATGACGTCACGCGGGCGAATCGCGTCCTAACCGATAGGCGAGCGGTCCGCGGGTCCTAACCGATAGGCGAGAAGTCCGCGCGTCCTAACTGGTGGGCGAGGGGTCCGCGGGGAGAGGGACCGCGTCCTAACCGATAAGCGAGAAGTCCGCACGTCCTAACTGGTGGGCGAGGGGTCCGCGGGGAGAGGGAGGGGACCGCGTCCTAACCGATAGGCGAGGGACCCGCGCGAGTAGGTGTAAGAGAGGGATAGCGCGAAGCATGCACTTGGGAGAAAGAGAGAGATAGCGCGAGGCATGCACTTGGGAGAGGGATAGCGCGAAGGATGCACTTGGGAGAGAGAGAGATAGCGCGAAGCATGCACGCGGATGATACGACGTTCGCAAGGCGGAGTGAGAGAGATAGCGCGAGGCATGCACGCGTGAAGGAAAAGGATAGAGTCCGCATTGGCGTGGGAAAAGGATAACGTTCGCGGGAGAGAGAGAGAGAGAGAGACAGCGCGAGGCATGCATGGACGTGGGAGAAGGAGGCGCAGAAATAATCAACAAACATTTTTAAATATAATAATAATAATATTTATTCATCATTTATGTGTAATACAAAATATGTGTGTGTGTGTGTGTGTGTGTGTGTGTGTGTTTAAAAAAATATATATATAAAATATAAAAATAAAAATAATAATAGAAAAAATAATAAAATAATAATAAAAATAATATAATATGTAGGCTCCATCTGAAACAGAAAGAAATCTTATTAGTATATTAATTTAATGTTTATAAATCTAATATAAATTTTAAAAAGAAGATACTTACATTATCCTCCTGGAGCCGCAAGCTCTTCCTCCCAATCTTCCTCCCAATCCTCCTCTTCCTCTTCCTCCTCCTCTTCCTCCTCCTCTTCCTCCGGCTCCCAATTTTCTTCTTCTTCGTACGGCTCAAGCTGAAAAAGCGGTCGCAAGAAGAAAATGTCCTCATATATTTGAGGCTGTACGATCGCCAACTCGCGGGCCCCTCTCGTATCGCCCCACAAATTGGCGTGCGCCCAACGCAAATTTCCACGCATCCACCGCATGTATCGGCGGTGGATCACATCAATTTGCACGAACTGAAATAAATTATTAATTAATAAATATCACACATAATCTCGCACACAAAAACACTGAACATTACTTACCAGATTAAAATGAAACATTGGCATTTCGAATATTTTCGATTGGAACACACACTTAATAGACGTTTAAACGCTCGCTGTCAGACACTTTGTGACAAACACAACGGGATAGACATTGTCTCAAACATTTTAGAGTAGGAGATGTATCATTTACGAAGAACGCTTACTCTCAGCTCTTGATAAGAAAACAAAAGTTAGCATGTTTCCACAGAAAATTATTTAAAGTTTTTAAATATGAATAATATATAATATTATTATAATATGTAAACGACTATCGAACGGCTATCGAACAGCCGTTGAACGGCTATCAAACGGCTATTGAACAGCTTTGAACAGCTATCGAACGGCTTTGAACGGCTATCGAACGGCTACCGAACGGCTTTGAACGCCTATCGAACAACTATTGAACGGTTATCGAACGGGTATGAACGACTATCGAACGACTATTGAACGACTATCGAACGGCTTTGAACAGCTTTCAAACGGCTATCGAACAGCTATTGAACGGCTTTGAACAGCTTTCGAACGGCTATAAACGACTATTGAACGATAAAACAATTATTTATACACAATTCAAATATTTAAACTCTATGTCCATGTACTGAAATGTAACATCTATATTTTAATTAACTAGCTGACGCCGCTATCTAACGTCACGTACTGAAATTTAATACTCGCAAACTGGGATAAGAAAGAGGAAAAGGGAAGAATAAAAGAGAATAAAATATATTTTAACAATAGTTTATTCTAAGAAATGTTTGGATGAATCTTTATGATGATTCATCCACCAATTGAATATTTTAAATACATTTTGTAAAGCGCAATTTTTTAAATGTTTTTCACAGCGCATAGTATTAGTAACATCTAGGTTATTTAACGAACTGATATCTTCATAGTCCGCATCCAAGGTCTCAATAATAACATCGTTTCTCGCATCATCGTCAAGTATATCGGCCAGCCATTCTCGTTTTTCGTGTCCTTTAACGTACACGATAGGAGATGCTCCATCTTCCTCTTCCGTCGCACCCACCACAGCTCTCGTAATCAAACGCCTAGCGAAGCTGTATGGAACGTTTCCATCCTCCCATTGAAGTCCATGGTGATGCCCGATTAGCCATGAAGCTTGGCATCTTTCAGATTTTGTAAGCGCACGCCATGGTACGGGACTTGCAAAAAAGTAATGAGAGAGAACAAGCCCATTTCTCAATATCGCTACTTCCTTCACGACAAAGTTTCGCCCGATAATGAATCCTTGCAGATCTACAAACGTTGGCGCGATCATGTCGATAATATTACCGTACGACTGCAAGAATGATGTATGACTGCTGTCGATCGTCAAATCTTAATTTTTATATATTTTTGACATTGGAGGGGATATTTGCTGATTTAGGTAATTTTACGAACTACGTTGGTCAATGGGCAATATTCGACAACGCGATCGTGCAAGATGAGACAATAGGCGGTGGTATTTGCAGGTATATCCTCCTTGCACTCAAACTCTAATCTCACGTCCACGGTGGAATTTTTGACAGACTCGTTTTGTCGCGAGCAATCGATAACCGCGAGAGGACCGCAATGTAAAAATTTTGAAATGTTTAATAGCACATCATCATTATCACATCCGTAATAAGATTTGCGAAAACGAGAGTACATATCGAACAAGAGGGCGAATCTATTTTTATCGAAATCTAAATTTAAATCATCGTAGGGATAAAATTCCGAGTTTAGATAGAGTTTAACGTTGGTCAATTTGCAGTCGTCGAATGTAGTAATATCTTTTGACACAGCATTTTTTCTGCCAGTCTGCAGCGCAAAGATCACGTATCGCGGCTTCTCCAGCTGAGAAGCGGCTTTCACGGTCCACGAATGCTTGGTCGTATTATGCAATAGAGGAAATTCGTATAGATCCCAAGAGCGAAAACTTATATTCAAGTATCGCCCGCTTTCCAACGCGCGTAGCAAGGATAGTTTGTTGACCTCGCTCAATATTACATGTGGCATACGCCATTGTATCTTGAATAATTCGATATCAGCTTCAGCCGAAGCATGTCCAAATATGCAATTGTTGTCGTTGCGCGAACGTATCAGAATTAATTCGTGACGAGCGTTGATCACAACTCGCTTATAATCTTCGCAAAAACCCAGTAGTATGTTTAGCGGCACGCAAAAATTGAAGTAAGCTTCAGCAGCATTATGCGACATATTCCACGCAGCATTCTCCAAGATTTTACCTTTCTCGGTTGTTAGAGAGACATAGTTTTTAATCGTGGAAGTTATTCCAACGTTTCTGTTGCGGTCAATCTCCACACCGTTGAGTTCATATCGAAGTTCATCAAGCATAAACGCGATACAATTGTTTCCCAATACCACTCTTCCCTCTTCAGCTACTTTACGCACTCTCAACTTTCCCTCGACGTATAGAAAACTTTCACATGGTAACGTGTACAAATCTTGATGTTGTATCGGTATCCGTATCTCGTCGCTGTATCCAAGCGTTGTGTTGGCGTATGGATTGTACGTATGAGTCTCAATCTTGACGATACGATCGTCAAAGATCGGCTCGCCTCCGATATTCAAGATGTCAATCATATCGTTCAAGTATTTCGTACGACGAATCCCAATGATTTTAAAAACTCGCGATTCAACGCGCTGAGCTTCTTTTTAGCGTAACCAGATATCTGATTATTGTCACCCGATACCGCAGTCACTCGCCTACTCGCAAAAATATTGTCCCTCGCAAAAATAT
This sequence comes from Formica selysi, assembly GCA_009859135.1. Classification (NCBI taxonomy): domain Eukaryota; kingdom Metazoa; phylum Arthropoda; class Insecta; order Hymenoptera; family Formicidae; genus Formica; species Formica selysi. The sequence continues at coordinate 31,944 of WHNR01000233.1, forward strand.
TGTCTCTCGCGTGCTCCGTGCTTTCGTTCAACACAAGCATTTCATTTGTCAAACGCTTTATTTTTGCCGCCGCCGTATATGCAATCTTACGGTAATTTCCTCTCCACGAAAATCGAGCAAATGTCCTTCTTGATCAACAATGCGTATCGTTAAATCAGTAATGCTCCGTGCGACGATCGGTAGATAAATGATCTGTGCTGGCGTTTCCGATATCTTATATCCAGGCGGCACGCTCGGTGAAAATTCATGTATCGTGTGTACGCGCTTGTCGTTGCTGTACGCGCCAGTGGTTACGCTGCATTCTATACGAATAATATTTACGCTAATAATATTTATCGGTACATCCGATTCGTGCCATTTCCGAGGTTGTAATATACGATTCGACGAGAATCCCAACAACGATCCAACGTTGCCCGGTTTACTAAAATTTATTCTATAGACACATTTGATTTCACTCTTTAGCGTATTATGATTAGCGCGAAGCATTATTGGATATTCATCGTGTTCTTCGCCATCAACAATATCGTTGGAATCAACTACGCGTCGATGTCGTAAAATTGCACGTCGGAGATATTCGTTTATAGCGTGTAATTCGTACGATCCCTCGGGAATCGTAATTTCCTTATCGTCGTTATCAAAATAAAGTTTATTATTCCAAGAATTCACGTTCGATATCGTATGATAAGTTTCAAAGTCCGTTAAACCAAGCTCGTAATCGCCATCGTTTAAATCTATAGCCGGAAAGTAGCTTACAGCAAGAGCGCTACTCTTGCCGGTCAACGTAAGCGTGAGTGACATGCTGGAAAACTGTCAAACGAATACTGAGTCGCGACGGAGAATTGTCAGGCTTTAAATTCATATCGATCATCGACCGTTTGAAGAAATCGAAGACACAATTGTCCACAAATACTTTGATTATAATTTTGATAGGCCGTGTGATTGTATTCTATATTTGCAACATTCTGTCCAAAATATCGCACTAATTCCTTGGGTGGTCGAAGATTTCCAAAACTATCGAAATATACTACACGATCTCCCCTCTTTGCATACGCAACCCAATGAGTACCGGAACCATCAACGTCATCCAAATTGACGATACCGCTCTCATTTCGCCGTATACCGTTTATCGGTAAATTATTGCGCATGAAAACGCCTCTAAAAAATTGTATACGCATACGTCTTGCAAGTTGTTCCAATTGTATATTGGTCGTTACACCGGCAGGCATTTTTATTTTGACGTTTTTTTTTTTTCTTGGCCGCTGTTGAAAACCCTCGTCCGCGCTTGTATGGAGCGAGATAAAGTCCGTGACCTTCCATGGCGCGATTATGACGTTGCATTTCTTCGAGCTGACGTTGCACCGCCTTGCTATCGTTCACAGCCTTCGCGATTCCCGCTGCTCCGCCAGCCAATGAACCGAGAACTCCCAATAATGGTAAAATTGGTAAAATACCACCGCGCTTCGCTATAGGAAGTATTCGTTTTTTCACAGTTTTTTTCTTCGTCGATGATTTTTTTGTCTTCATTCCCATACCGAATTTTGTCTTTGCTTTCATAGCCGCCCAAACAGCTGTAGCGGCTGCTCTTTCGCCAAGAGTCGAATCTCTCGCGGTAATACGTGTTCGCGCCTTCGTGGCGAGTATATTATCCGCAACGTGTCGTTGACCGAGATCGTTGCTTCCAGAATAAGCTATGTCGTGCTCGCGACACGCGGCATCCAATGGATTGATACCCCGATCGCCTCTAGCCAATCGCGTTTCTAAATGAGTTCCCGGTCCGCAAAACTGATAGCCTGGAATATGTAATTCGATAGGAAGTGCGTTTATCGCACGATTTAACAAACCACCACCTCTTATAATTTTTGCTGGCATTTGCCGCAATCTTTTATTAACGGTGTTGGACCGTCGAAATGTGTTTGTTGCCACGGCAAATTATAATGTTGTGTGCATCGACGATACTGTTGAACCTCTGAGTCAGCTTTTATATGTTCGGGAAGCTTGTCCCACAATTGTTCCACGTAGCTACCAAAGTCTCGCAGTAAAACAATCTTGGGGATAATCTGTAACTGCTCGGTGGTAAGCTCGAGAATATCGCTGTCAACCGATAGAAGAAGAAACATTTTTGAGACTGAGCGGTTTCGATTCGGTGCGCCTCTATAAATAGGGCCCCGATGACTCATTTTCCAAAATCTGATTTGAGATTCGCGAGAGCAAATATGCGGTTCGCGCGACAAGCGACGATAATCAAAGTGATAAATTTTGACGATAAAACACGAGTAATGTCCGAGAAAGAAATACGCAAGCATGGAAACATGCTGCCGACTACTATACGCGGTATCATTTGCGGTCCTTCGAATTGCGGTAAGACTAACGTGTTGATAAGTTTGATAGAAAGTCCACACGGTGTACATTTCGAGAATGTGTACGTATACTCGAAATCACTTCAACAACCGAAATATCGATACTTGGAAAATTTGCTCTTATCGATCGATGAAATTGGTTATTTTACATTCTCTAATAATAGTGACGTTATTCCACCGAGCGAGGCGCTTCCGAATTCCATTTTTATCTTTGACGACGTGGCATGCGATAAGCAAGATACGATAAGAGAGTACTTTGCAATGGGTCGACACTCGAGCGTCGACTGTTTCTATCTTTGTCAAACGTATGCCAAGATACCCAAGCATCTTATACGGGACAATGCAAATTTACTGATTTTATTTAAACAAGATGGTACAAACTTGAAACATGTATACAACGATCATGTAAATACTGACATGTCTTACGACGATTTTCGCGCATTCTGTCAGAAATGTTGGCAACACGAGTATGGATTTGTAGTGATCGATAAAGACAGTTTACAGACTAATGGACGATATCGAAAAGGATTTAACGATTTTGCAATACCGTAAAGTGGTTAGTCGCTATCGATACATCGATCGAGCAACGTCTAAAAATTTTCGTCCGAGCGCAACATGACGACGACGATTGACAGTGACGATCGTGAGAAGATTGCGAGAGAGATTGTAAAAACGAGCGAATCGATCCGCAAAAAATATCGTTCTTTAAAAACCGGTCAAATGGAGGAAGACGTCGCATTGGAGAGGCACTTTAAACCTATTATCGAACCTCTAAAACAACTTGTCGAAAATACAATCAATGTGGAATCTAATGAAGCAGAAATCGAACCATCGAGTATGCTCGAAGACAAGCATCTGAAAAAAGAGTCTGGAACAAAGCGAACAAGGTCAAATATATCATTGAACGATTCGCTAATAACTTCTACTCCAAATCAATCAAAACGTAAGCGAATGAAACAATTATCGAATGTGGTTACTTCTACTCCGATAAAAGATGTACAATCGAGTCAAATATTGTACGAAAGATCGTCTCCGTATGTGGAAGAAATTTTCGAAACCATGCCTGAAACGCTTGTGACGTCGGTTCAACATCAATTACAAACGTCCGAGGGTCAAAATACATTGCGCGCACACCTGGGTCCACTAGGGCAAAAATATGTGGGAGCTATTTTGAGTCAAGATAAAAATAACAGTATGGATTATGTTTACGGTGTTAAATTTCGCAACGAAGGAATGATGCTTGGTGATAAAATTTTTGATGTGGATAAAGATGACAATATAATTATCAATGGAATAAGATATGTGGGAACACCAGGTCTCTACGAATTGATTTTCAAGAGAATACCCGACGGTGACGTATACAATGACGATGATAAAATTAAATACAAAAATATATTACTGGCGACAAATGCGCATAGACGTGGCAATGATATGCGTAATCCATTGTTAAGTAACAAGGGATACAAGTATAAAAATATAATAGCGCCATTAATCTCTATTAAAAATATAATAGCGCCTGGAAAAAAAGCTGGAAGAGGTATAAACATACCGCGCGCTATGACGTTAAACGATAATAAGATCGATTATGTGCATTGGAATGATCCCAACGAGTTGGTAGATCGCTTGCGATTGCTGGAAGCTTCGCGTCAAGCCGGCAACAATGCCCACGACAATGAAATATTATCAATTATCGAGGAACTTTACGAAGCTGGCCTTATTATAAATTAATCTATGCATCGGCGAAACGAGTCAGTCTGTCATTATTGTTTGTATCGAAATGTCGATTAATAAATTTGGATTATCGTTGGGAACACCGAACAACTCATACTATCAATGGAATGGATTACTAAGAAATTACGTGCGCGATAACGCTCTGTGTCAGACAGCCTCCGGCTTTGACGCAAGGTCGCGCAAGATACGACGGGTAGCGCAACCGGAAGATGATACTGATGCCGCAAACAAACAGTACGTGGAAATACGTGTCAAGCTTTTGGAGGACAGACAGGAAGAACTTGAGAAAAAAATAATCACGCTCGAGACGAATGTGCAAACGCTGCAAATAATGATGGATGAGATGCAGAAAATGCTTCGGTATGCAACTCACGCGCAGACTACATCTAATTCAGCGCAAGAAAAGAAAGATATATAAAGAATATACGTGGAGGAATTATCTCATTATTGCAAATTATGCCTCGATCAAATATGCCGCAAAAGACCTCTGAAAAACAGCTGCTCGTAGAAGAATTGCATGCTCCAGCGAGAAAAAATTTCCCACGTAGGCGTGTCATAGTACATGGATACGACGATCTGTGGCAGGCGGACGTGGTCGAGATGCGTCCATATGCACGATTCAACAAAGGCTACAACTACATACTCACAGTTATCGATGTGTTGAGCAAGTATGCGTGGGCTGTAGCGCTCAAGAGTAAGAGTGGAAACGAGATGTCGGATACGATCGCAAAGATAATTCGAGACGATGGAAGATGTCCGAAAAATCTTCAAACCGACAGAGGAAAAGAATTTTACAACGCAAATGTACAGAAACTCGTGAAGAAGCATAACATTAATCATTATTCGACGTACTCTGTCATGAAAGCCTCGGTCGTGGAACGATTCAACCGAACGTTAAAGAACAATATGTGGAAAATGTTTACGTTTAATGGAAATTACAAGTGGATCGACGCGTTGTCCCGGCTCGTTGGAGAGTACAATGCGCGAAAACATCGCACTATCGGTATGAGACCTATCGATGTTACCCCAGCGATCGCCGATAAACTTTTAAATACGGTATACAGCAACGTAAAGATTGCGGCACCGGCAAGATTCAAAGTAGGCGATCCTGTACGCGTGAGTAAAGTCAAGACCATCTTTAAGAAAGGTTACACGCCAAATTGGTCGACCGAAGTGTTTAAGATCGTTAAAGTGCAGAAAACTAATCCCGTGACCTATGTACTCAAAGATTCGCGCGGGAATCCCATCGCCGGCGGATTTTACGAATACGAGTTACAACGCGTTGCTAATCCCAACGTACATCTCGTGGAAAAGGTGATACGCAAAAAGGGTGACAAAGTTTATGTGAAATGGCTGGGATTTGATGCTACACACAACTCTTGGATAGATAAAAATAATATATTATAAATATAAACAATATTGTACACTTTATAAAATATACATATAATTTACAATAAATATACATATAATCTTAATGTACAATAAATAAACATAATTTTTATTTACAATCAATATACATGCTTTTTATTTACAACGGTATTTTGTAATGTCCCCACGGTAGCGTGTCGGTGGTTTCGGGTACGATATACCGCTTATCATCGTACGGACTTAGAGCAATTTTTGTCTCGCGAATAGTGTATACTTCGTGTAATTTAGATCTTATACACGACTGCTGACGCGTCATTTCAATCTCTTCGTTCAAACACCGCGTGTAATCGTCGAATGTTATCGTTCTCGCGACAACGTTACTCTTGACGCCTTTTATTTTTTTCGTATCCTTTTTACCATCTATTCGTAACGCGTACATCTTCGCCCTAAGCCCGACGAATTCGGTCATGATGGCGCCATTATTTTCATCCTTCATTAAACCCGGTATCTTTTTATTCGCGAGCGGTATACCGTACACATTGTCCACCGCATAATCGCTGGTATCGAATCTGTCGACGTTGCGCTTTATATTCTCATATACATCTTCACACTCGATGTGATATATGAGACTGTCGGTGTCGGTGTACATGACTTTACATTTCTCTCGATACATAGGTATCATATAATCGTGGTGAAATTCGTACAAACATGTCTTGGATATGTCGAGTATACACATACCCACGTAGATTGGTTTATTAAATTTAACTTCGAGATTGCGCAATTCAACAGCGATCAGATTCTCCGAAAACACGCTTCTGCTGTGAAAATTTGGTTTCGCGATCATCGCCTCTGCGCCATATCTTCCATCCCAATGTGTCACGAGCTTAATATTAACATGATTGCGCACATTTTCCATCGTTTTGCCAAATACCGCATTATTCATTAATTTATATAAATTTTTTTCAAAATCATTTTTCGCGAGTGTTCGGAATTGTGTATTGAGTTCGATATAACTGCGAAGCCATGGAGATTGCGAAAACTGTAATATTCGATGTATTTTTGTAACGCGAAGTCCGTGTCGCGTGCATTGCTGCAGATTGCGATAGTGTATTACGTAACGTTTTTTATCATATAAGGTTGCGAGCAGCTTATCCTGCCTCTTACCAGGTGGTTTGTCGCGTGTCGGGCAAAACGGTAGGTCAGTGTGCGCATCGTGAACACGTTGCGGATATTCGAGATCGACTTCAAGGATGTAGCCTATAGGCGAATCGAGCGCGATCGATGATGTATCAAAATCGGATACGTCGTCGACCCATCGAAAATCTGCATAGGGCAAGGGTTGACACATTGCCCATCCGTACAAATTATTTACATCAAAGTACGTGAGATACGTTGAAGGTTTCGATGGGTCGTACGACTGCATATACTTGTTATTAGCGTGTGCGTATCTGTTGGAACATTGACTCAAACCACCGCGTATTCCGCGTTCGATAAATAAAACCATGTCGATATCTGTAAGCAGTTCGAATGTAATATTCGTATGTTTCAACATGGCGTCCCATGTGTATCCGGGAAGAGTATAGTAATACGCGGGGTCGAGCCCATAACTTTTAACACAACTTTCGCGAAAATTTTCAAAAATATCTGCTAATAACAAGACATCAATTTTGAGATACAAGTCGCTATATTCGCCCAGCGTTCGAATGAAGAATCGCTTCCAGATGTTCTCGGCGTGCGCGTAATCGCTCTCGGATACTGTGTCGCCGGTCAAGGAACTGTAAAATGAGTCGCGCGGTGGTAAGCACGTATCTTGCAACCTGTCGACACAGTCAATATATTCGTACGGAAAGACGCCCTTCCGTGTTAATAAATTGAAATTGTCATTCGATAAATTTTGAAATTCAGATTTTAAAATTTTGAGCTTATCTTTACTCAAGAATGATGCTAATTTATCGAGACTGGCTGTAAGAAATTTATATGAATCGATAAAACGCAATTTAATATGATTTTTCGATTCCTCTTCGCCAAGTTTAACATTTTTCGTAAACGATATATATTTTTCTTTTGTTATCGGAAGTAAATCGATTCTCCCTTCGAACGCTGTAGCTATTTCCATGATAATGAAATGCGCGTCGTAACCGGATAAATTATGAAAAACTATTGGAATGCAAAAGGAATCTTTATAATTTAAATTGCAATTTGAATGTGCTGGACCTCTGTATCGCCCGGTCAGATGGCAATGATCGCGTACGCGTGTGTCATCTTGGACGAATGGTTTTTCGCAAATATGGCATTGTGTCGCGCTATGAAATTCTTCCCATTCATCAGATGTTAAATTTACCATGGGGACATTAGCCGACAAAATAGTCTTTACACGTTGCGCTAAATTTTTAAGTTCTTCGACGAACCATAACATGCAATCGATACCGCGACGAGAATGATACGCGGAGAACGAATCGTCGTATGAGCAGTGTACATAATAAGCAATACTAAATACTTTATGATGTTGGTAATTTCTCTCTTCCTCCGTCTTTTCCAAAACGCACTCCAAATCAGCGTACACGACGAAAGGAAGCCGCTCTTTCCGATTATAGTTGTTGAACGTGAGCCACTTGTCCTTATCGCTCGGTAATCGGATAGCGCACTCGTTCATCTCTCGACAGTCCACCATATGTGATTGCAATTTGTCGTCCGAGCCAAAGTAGTGCAAACATCTGTAAAAGAAATAATTTTTATTTTTGTTCAATTATTTGTACAATGTATTTTTATTAAATATATACGTACCGATCGCAGATATGTATTTGGCTTTTATGTTTACTCAATTGCGAGCTCACGAGGCGGGATAGATTCTTGATCCACGCAAAATGTCCAACGTTGTTGTCTTCCACGTACAGCAAGTTGACGTGTTTATCTTTCTTTACCTCGCTTAGACGTATCGGGACAATGTTCTTTTCCTCGATACTATACACATTGATTGAGATATCGTTGGCAAGTTCGAATTTTTTAATTTGGTTCACAGCCACTGGAAACTCAATGTCCTGGAGATTTAGCACTGTTGTATAATGCGGGTACGATGATTCCCGATAAACATGATCTTCAGCTGGATATAAAGCGGCGACCACAGACCACGCGAAACACGCATTGTCTTTAGATTGCACGTTAATCACCGCTCTCTTCATCATTATTTCTCGTGGTAATTTAATATGGCACCCCGCGCGCATGGGATTATATTTATTTATATTTACAGTTAAATCGAGGATTCGCGACAACGCCCATCCGCTATCGCGTTCTTGAAATTCATCGAGCGAGGCAAGGGTAGGCTCGACGACGCATCGCTCGTACCATTCGCGTACATCGGTTGTGCGAAAGAGTTCATAGTTTCTGGTATTGATACTTTTATTTGCGCGTTTGTCACCCGTCACGAATTCACCATTGAACACGGTATTAACTTTCACACTACAATGTTTTTTCAGCACGTTTTGCACGTGTTCGAGTACAATGTCTTTGGCATCCTCGAAAAATTGACGAGGCTCGATATGATTATGATTTATAACCGCGCCAGTTAATATGCGGCTCTCGAACGCCGTATCGATCTCTCGCCAAATCAATCCATGTTGTCGCATGCTGCATCCTGCACCCGCGTGTACAAAACGCCTGCGTAACGAGTTCTTCAACCCCTCGAGTCGCGCGATTCGGGCAATCAGCGATTGTCGAATCCCGATCGATAATCGTGGTCGTTTGATTCGACTTTGCTCTTCCAACGATTCTATATATTCGTCGCATCGTTGCTCCCACGCAATGTACTCCTCTATCGAATTTACTTGTGCAGATTGCTCGCGCAAATTTCGTTCGGCACTGTTTTCCGCCATATTTCCAAAAATTTTGCTAATAAGATGCGCTTATTAGTAGCTCTTGTCTCGGACCTCGTGGCAAAAATACTGGCTGAGTATGCCTTTTTACTTTAATTTTATATTCTATCTTGATGTCTCTTTCCATCATGTGTATCAACTAAATCTTTATTTCGCGGTTGGTCACGTACATTTTGGCTAATGTCGATTATTGCATTTTTGTCATCTAAAGATGATGTCAAATCTCAGATGCGTCACGAAAGTTTCAAATTACATGCTGCTGTTTATATTACTTTGCATTTTTGTGCATTCGGCTAAATCTCACACTTGGTGATGATGTCATCTCAGCCCAGATGCATCGAAAAAGTTTTAAATTACGTGTATATTAGCGCAATTTAATTTTGATAATTATTTTTATATTTCACGATTTGTCACGTTTTGACACGCGCGTTTGAATTCGATGTTATCGCAAAGCAGCCGTACATTGGCGCTTGAAAATTTTAGATTACATTGCAATTTTGTGCATTCGGCTAAACCTCACACCTGGTGATGATGTCATCTCAGCCCAGATGCATCGAAAAAAGTTTCAAATTACTTGTATATCAATGCAATTTAACCTTGATAATTATTCTTATATTTCACGATTTTGTCATGTTTTGACACGCGCGTTTGAATTCTGATGTCATCGCGAAGCAGCCGTACATCGGCGCTTGAAAAATTGAAAGAATATCGAGAAAGCTGTAGGTGCGTAAAGTAGATGAAGGGGCAAGAGTGGTATACGAGTCGTTTCTCCTTCTCCTAAATTTTCAATCTCCCACCACGCCATACTTTTGAAAAAAAGCGTTATATACTCGGTTAATTTTTATACGATCAGTGTCGTGTCAACTGCTAGTACCAACGGTCCACTGCTCATAACCGAAAGACAAAATGTACTCTCCTGAAGAAAGTACCAGCAACAGTTGCAAACGCATGAATTACTACGTTCCACGAGACGAAATTAAACCGCGCAAGAAACCACGAGATGAAATCAAATCGTACAAGAAACCGTGTAATTTGTAAGTATTACAAATGTTTTATATATATATATATATTTTTTTTCATATTTTTTTCCATGCTATTTCATATTTAATTGTATTTTTCAGATATGGTAAACCTCGTTGTATACCACGTATTTTGGTACGCAGATTTGCTTTGACGCGCACTGCTTATAAATACTTGGATATTGGAATCAGCGTTGGAGTAACATCTTACGTGGAATTACATCTCGGCGATAACCGAGGCAATCAAATCGCATTACCTATTGACACATGGGAATCGCTAATGTTGAAACGAGTGGCTGTTGAACAGCTTGTACAAACGCCTAATCATGCGCCAATATGGATTTACGATTTAACAATTGAGATTGTTAAAATACATGATGCGAGTATTGTGAAACTTACATTACGCGATTCTTGCTTGTACATGAAACCGTCAACTATATTTTTTTTATTTGAACTCGAACATTGCGTTAATCATGAATATTTGAAACTGTGTGAGAATATAAAAGCTGTAAATGAGAGTTTCGATCGACTTGTCGTTAATTTGCAAGGTAATATGTTTGGTGCCGAAAAAGATGATGCTATTAAAATCTTGCGCGACGTCTATGATAAAACATCTGTCATAGATTGTGAACTATTAGCGTATGCTGTGGATGAACTTTTGTCTGAAACCTTGAGACGAGGTGATGTATTTTAATATAAATAAATGTGATAAAAATGAAAAAATGATTATGTATTTCTTTCGCTTCCCTTTCTTGCTTGCGCTATCCTTCTCCTACATACGTGCATGCCTCGCGTAAGCGTTCTTCGTAAAGTGATACATCCCCTACTCTAAAATGTTTAATCGAGACGATGTCTATCTCGTTGTATCCGCCACAAAGTATTTGACTGTCCGTAAGGTAGAAGAAGTGAAGTGAAAAAGTACAAAATGGCTCAAGAAATGATTGATATGTCGCGGCAAGCATCCAATTTTTATCAAAAGATATTAGATGCTGCAAAGGCTGCATTTTTACCATGGGTACGTAGTTTTGTGATATACCTTTTTGTACAAATTATGTATTATAATTTTTATATTATATTTACGGTGCCTCATCGATGTCCGCATAGACGGATTTGTAAATATACGGCATCGACAGAGAGTGCGTATGTTGCGGCGGATTGCACGAAAAGATCTTGCAGAATTATGGGGTGACACCCGAGAGGCCCGCGAGTGGGCGGAAATATTTCCGCTTAACGATATCTTTTGCCTTCGACAGCTTTTTGAGCTCGAACCTTACGATGATTACAGCGATTATTTCGGTGATGAAGATTGGGAACTGGAAGAGCTAAAAGAACCTCCGAACAAGAAGCATAGAACTAACTGTAAATATCTTCTTTATTAATAAATTTATTATTTATTAAATTTATTACGTTCAAACTAGATTAATATACTAATAAGATTTCTTTCTGTTTCAGAAGGAGCCTACATATTATATTATTTTTATTATTATTTTATTATTATTTTGATTATTAGTTTATTCTTTTTTAACCATACACACACACACACACACACACACACATACATTTTGTATTACACATAAATTATGAATAAATATTATTATTATTATTATATTTAAAATGTTTGTTGATTATTTCTGCGCCTCCTTCTCCCACGTCCATGCATGCCTCGCGCTGTCTCTCTCTCTCTCTCCCGCGAACGTTATCCTTTTCCCACGCCAATGCGGACTCTATCCTTTTCCTTCACGCGTGCATGCCTCGCGCTATCTCTCTCACTCCGCCTTGCGAACGTCGTATCATCCGCGTGCATGCTTCGCGCTATCTCTCTCTCTCTCTTTTACATGCATATTTAAATACTTTAAATAGTTGTCTGTGGAAACATGCTAACTTTTGTTTTCTTATCAAGAGCTGAGAGTAAGCGTTCTTCGTAAGTGATACATCTCCTACTCTAAAATGTTTAATCGAGACAATGTCTATCCCGTTGTGTTTGTCATAACGTTTCGAGCAGTGAGTGACGAAAAGTTTAAGTGAAATTTGAAAAATGCCGTCGTTGATTGAATTGGTGCTGCAAGGGGGTCGGCCGTACGCGTCGTGGTGGGCAAAGGATCTCGCAATGGGGCTATTGCGGGTTTTGCTGAATCTGGTGTGTTTCCAAAGAGTAAGTAATATTTGTTTTATATTAATTATTTATAATATATTAATTATTTATAATAAATATTCTAATTCGATTTAATTTAATTTATAGTATCAATATACGAGCGAGATCGAGATCCCTGGATTTGTCAACATTAGACGCCGGCAACTTGTACGAGCGCTGCGCCGGCACGAGCGCGAGTTCCTCGAGGACGTATGGGAGGATAATGGCCCGGACGGTCTTCATTTAGACCTAAGACGCCTCTTCGGGCTCGAACCCTATGAGGAACCCTATGTGATGGAAGAATTGTGGGACGAGCCTCCGAGCAAGAGGTCAAAGAATTAATTGTAAGTATCTTCTTTTTAAAATTTATATTAGATTTATAAACATTAAATTAATATACTAATAAGATTTCTTTCTGTTTCAGATGGAGCCTACATATTATATTATTTTTATTATTATTTTATTATTTTTTCTATTATTATTTTTATTTTTATATTTTATATATATATTTTTTTAAACACACACACACACACACACACACACATATTTTGTATTACACATAAATGATGAATAAATATTATTATTATTATATTTAAAAATGTTTGTTGATTATTTCTGCGCCTCCTTCTCCCACGTCCATGCATGCCTCGCGCTGTCTCTCTCTCTCTCTCTCCCGCGAACGTTATCCTTTTCCCACGCCAATGCGGACTCTATCCTTTTCCTTCACGCGTGCATGCCTCGCGCTATCTCTCTCACTCCGCCTTGCGAACGTCGTATCATCCGCGTGCATGCTTCGCGCTATCTCTCTCTCTCCCAAGTGCATCCTTCGCGCTATCCCTCTCCCAAGTGCATGCCTCGCGCTATCTCTCTCTTTCTCCCAAGTGCATGCTTCGCGCTATCCCTCTCTTACACCTACTCGCGCGGGTCCCTCGCCTATCGGTTAGGACGCGGTCCCCTCCCTCTCCCCGCGGACCCCTCGCCCACCAGTTAGGACGTGCGGACTTCTCGCTTATCGGTTAGGACGCGGTCCCTCTCCCCGCGGACCCCTCGCCCACCAGTTAGGACGCGCGGACTTCTCGCCTATCGGTTAGGACCCGCGGACCGCTCGCCTATCGGTTAGGACGCGATTCGCCCGCGTGACGTCATACCCCCCCCCCCGCGTGACGTCATACCCCGCGTGACGTCATACCCCCCCCGCGTGACGTCACCCCCTCCCCCCCCCCCGCGTGACGTCACCCCCCTTTGCCCTGATTTCCCCCCTCGCCCCTCACCCCCCTCAGAGCCCCTGGCTTAGAATCCGCATAGTATCACTACTGACTTAGTTACGTACCTGTAAGTGAGATATACCGAAAGCTTTCATAACACATCAAGGAAATTGAGGAACAACGCTTATCGGCACACAGAGCTAATATCGCTATGTACGCAAGTTTCCTTCGTTCGGAACGACTTAGTTACGTGCCTGTAAGCGAGATTTGCCGAAAATTTTCATAACACATCAAGGAAATTGAGGAACAACGCTTATCGGCACACAGAACTAAGATCGCTATGTACGCAAGTTTCCTTCGTTCGGAACGACTTACTTACGTATCTGTAAGCGAGATTTGCCGAAAATTTTCATAACACAACACGGAAATAGAGGAACAACGCTTCTCGGCACACAGAGCTAAGATCGCTATGTACGCATGTTTCCTTCGTCCGGAACGACTTAGTTACGTACCTGTAAGTGAGATATACCGAAAGTTTTCATAACACATCAAGGAAATTGAGGAACAACGCTTCTCGGCTTACAAAGCTAAGATGGAAGTGTACGCAGGTTTCATACGTTCGGAACGACTTAGATACGCGTCTGTAAGCGAGATTTGCCGAAACTTTTCATAACACATCAAGGAAATTCAGGGACAACGCTTCTCGGCACACAGAGCTAAGATCGCTATGTACGCAAATTTCCTACGTTCGGAACGACTTAGTTACGTGCCTGTAAGTGAGATATACCGAAAGTTTTCATAACACATCAAGGAAATTGAGGAACAACGCTTCTCGGCACACAGAGCTAATATCGCTATGTACGCAAGTTTTCTTCGTTCGGAACGATTTAGTTACGTGCCTGTAAGCGAGATTTGCCGAAAATTTTCATAACACATCAAGGAAATTGAGGAACAACGCTTATCGGCACACAGAACTAAGATCGCTATGTACGCAAGTTTCCTTCATTCGGAACGACTTAGTTACGTACCTGTAAGTGAGATTTGCCGAAAATTTTCATAACACATCAAGGAAATTGTGGAACAACGCTTCTCGGCACACAGAGCTAAGATCGCTATGTACGCAAGTTTTCTTCGTTCGGAACGATTTAGTTACGTGCCTGTAAGCGAGATTTGCCGAAAATTTTCATAACACATCAAGGAAATTGAGGAACAACGCTTCTCGGCTTACAAAGCTAAGATGGAAGTGTACGCAAGTTTCCTTCGTTCGGAACGACTTAGTTACGTGCCTGTAAGCGAGATTTGCCGAAAATTTTCATAACACATCAAGGAAATTGTGGAATAACGCTTCTCGGCACACAGAGCTAAGATCGCTATGTACGCGTGTTTCCTACGTTCGGAACGACTTAGTTACGTACCTCTAAGTGAGATATACCGAAAGGTTTCATAACACGTCAAGGAAATTGAGGAACAACGCTTCTCGGCACACAGAGCTAAGATCGCTATGTACGCAAGCTTCCTTTTTCGGAACGACTTAGATACGTTCCAGTAAGCGAGATTTGCCGAAAATTTTCATAACACATCAAGGAAATTCAGGAACAACGCTTCTCGGCACACAGAGCTAAGATCGCTATGTACGCAAGTTTCCTTTGTTCGGAACGACTTAGTTACGTACCTGTAAGTGAGATATACCGAAAGCTTTCATAACACATCAAGGAAATTGAGGAACAACGCTTATCGGCACACAGAGCTAATATCGCTATGTACGCAAGTTTCCTTCGTTCGGAACGACTTAGTTACGTGCCTGTAAGCGAGATTTGCCGAAAATTTTCATAACACATCAAGGAAATTGAGGAACAACGCTTATCGGCACACAGAACTAAGATCGCTATGTACGCAAGTTTCCTTCGTTCGGAACGACTTACTTACGTATCTGTAAGCGAGATTTGCCGAAAATTTTCATAACACAACACGGAAATAGAGGAACAACGCTTCTCGGCACACAGAGCTAAGATCGCTATGTACGCATGTTTCCTTCGTTCGGAACGACTTAGTTACGTACCTGTAAGTGAGATATACCGAAAGTTTTCATAACACATCAAGGAAATTGAGGAACAACGCTTCTCGGCTTACAAAGCTAAGATGGAAGTGTACGCAAGTTTCCTACGTTCGGAACGACTTAGATACGTGTCTGTAAGCGAGATTTGCCGAAACTTTTCATAACACATCAAGGAAATTCAGGGACAACGCTTCTCGGCACACAGAGCTAAGATCGCTATGTACGCAAATTTCCTACGTTCGGAACGACTTAGTTACGTGCCTGTAAGTGAGATGTACCGAAAGTTTTTATAACACATCAAGGAAATTGAGGAACAACGCTTCTCGGCACACAGAGCTAATATCGCTATGTACGCAAGTTTTCTTCGTTCGGAACGATTTAGTTACGTGCCTTTAAGCGAGATTTGCCGAAAATTTTCATAACACATCAAGGAAATTGTGGAACAACGCTTCTCGGCACACAGAGCTAAGATCGCTTCTTGGCTTACAAAGCTAAGATGGAAGTGTACGCAAGTTTCAACGTTCTGAACGACTTAGTTACGTGCCTGTAAGCGAGATTTGCCGAAAATTTTCATAACACATCAAGGAAATTGAGGAACAAAGCTTCTCGGCACGCAGATCTAGGATCGCTATATACGCAAGTTTCCTTCGTTCGAAACGACTTAGTTACGTGCCTGTAAGTGAGATATACCGAAAGTTTTCGTAACAAATCAAGAAAATTGAGGAACAACGCTTCTCGGTTTACAAAGCTAAGATGGAAGTGTACGCAAGTTTCCTTTGTTCGGAACGACTTAGTTACGTGCCTGTAAGCGAGATTTGCCGAAAATTTTCATAACACATCAAGGAATTTGTGGAACAACGCTTCTCGGCACACAGAGCTAAGATCGCTATGTACGCATGTTTCCTACGTTCGGAACGACTTAGTTACGTACCTGTAAGTGAGATATATCGAAAGGTTTCATAACACATCAAGGAAATTGAGGAACAACGCTTCTCGGCACACAGAGCTAAGATCGCTATGTACGCAAGTTTCCTTCGTTCGGAACGACTTAGATACGTGCCTGTAAGCGAGATTTGCCGAAAATTTTCATAACACATCAAGGAAATTCAGGAACAACGCTTCTCGGCACACAGAGCTAAGATCGCTATGTACGCAAATTTCCTTCGTTCAGAACGACTTAGTTACGTACCTGTAAGTGAGATATACCGAAAGCTTTCATAACACATCAAGGAAATTGAGGAACAACGCTTCACGGCACACAGAGCTAATATCGCTATGTACGCAAGTTTTCATCGTTCGGAACGACTTAGTTACGTGCCTGTAAGCGAGATTTGCCAAAAATTTTCATAACACATAAAGGAAATTGAGGAACAACGCTTCTCGGCACACAGAGCTAATATCGCTATGTACGCAAATTTCCTTCGTTCGGAACGACTTAGTTACGTGCCTGTAAGCGAGATTCGCCAAAAATTTTCATAACACATCAAGGAAATTGAGGAACAACGTTTCTCGGCACACAAAGCTAAGATAGCTATGTACGCAAGTTTCCTTCGTTCGGAACGACATAGTTACGTGCCTGTAAGAGAGATTTCCCGAAAATTTTCATAACACATCAAGGAAATTGAGGAATAACGCTTCTCGGCACACAATGCTAAGATGGAAGTGTACGCAAGTATCCTTCTTTCGGAACGACCTAGTTACGTGCCTGTAAGCGAGATTTCCCGAAAATTTTCATAACACATCAAGGAAATTGAGGAACAACGCTTCTCGGCACACAGAGCAAAGATCGCTATGTACTCAATTTTCCTTCGTTCGGAACGACTTAGTTAAGTACCTGTAAGTGAGATATACCGAAAGTTTTCATAACACATCAAGGAAATTGAGGAACAACGCTTCTCGGCACACAGAGCTAAGATCGCTATGTACGCAAGTTTCCTTTGTTCGGAACGACTTAGTAACGTGCCTTTAAGCGAGATTTGCCGAAAATTTTCATAACACATCAAGGAAATTGAGGAACAACGCTTCTCGGCACACACAGCTAAGAACGCTGTGTAAGCAAGTTTCCTTCATTCGGAACGACTTAGTTACGTACCTGTAAGTGAGATATACCGAAAGTTTTCATAACACATCAAGGAAATTGAGGAACAACGCTTCTCGGCTTACAAAGCTAAGATGGAAGTGTACGCAAGTTTCCTTCGTTAGGAACGACTTAGTTACGTGCCTGTAAGCGAGATTTGCCGAAAATTTTCATAACACATCAAGGAAATTGTGGAACAACGCTTCTCGGCACACAGAGCTAAGATCGCTATGTACGCGTGTTTCCTACGTTCGGAACGACTTAGTTACGTACCTCTAAGTGAGATATACCGAAAGGTTTCATAACACGTCAAGGAAATTGAGGAACAACGCTTCTCGGCACACAGAGCTAAGATCGCTATGTACGCAAACTTCCTTTTTTCGGAACGACTTAGATACGTGCCAGTAAGCGAGATTTGCCGAAAATTTTCATAACACATCAAGGAAATTCAGGAACAACGCTTCTCGGCACACAGAGCTAAGATCGCTATGTACGCAAGTTTCCTTTGTTCGGAACGACTTAGTTACGTACCTGTAAGTGAGATATACCGAAAGCTTGCATAACACATCAAGGAAATTGAGGAACAACGCTTATCGGCACACAGAGCTAATATCGCTATGTACGCAAGTTTCCTTCGTTCGGAACGACTTAGTTACGTGCCTGTAAGCGAGATTTGCCGAAAATTTTCATAACACATCAAGGAAATTGAGGAACAACGCTTCTCGGCACACAGAACTAAGATCGCTATGTACGCAAGTTTCCTTCGTTCGGAACGACTTACTTACGTATCTGTAAGCGAGATTTGCCGAAAATTTTCATAACACAACACGGAAATAGAGGAACAACGCTTCTCGGCACACAGAGCTAAGATCGCTATGTACGCATGTTTCCTTCGTTCGGAACGACTTAGTTACGTACCTGTAAGTGAGATATACCGAAAGTTTTCATAACACATCAAGGAAATTGAGGAACAACGCTTCTCGGCTTACAAAGCTAAGATGGAAGTGTACGCAAGTTTCCTTCATTCGGAACGACCGAGTTACGTGACTGTAAGCGAGATTTCCCGAAAATTTTCTTAACACATCAAGGAAATTGAGGAACAACGCTTCTCGGCACACAAAGATAAGATAGCTATGTACGCAAGTTTCCTTCGTTCGGAACGACCTAGTTACGTGCCTGTAAGCGAGATTTCCCGAAAATTTTCATAACACATCAAGGAAATTGAGGAAAAACGCTTCTCGGCACACAAAGCTAAGATGGAAGTGTACGCAAGTTTCCTTCGTTCGGAACGACCTAGTTACGTGCCTGTAAGCGAGATTTCCCGAAAATATTCATAACACATCAAGGAAATTGAGGAACAACGCTTCTCGGCACACAAAGCTAAGATCGCTATGTACTCAATTTTCCTTCGTTCGGAACGACTTAGTTACGTGCCTGTAAGCGAGATTTGCCAAAAATTTTCGTAACACATCAAGGAAATTGAGGAACAACGCTTCTCGACTCACTGAAATAAGATCGCTATGTATGCAAGTTTCCTTCGTTCGGAACGACATAGTTACGTGCCTGTAAGCGAGATTTGCCGAAAATTTTCATAACACATCAAGGAAATTGAGGAAAAACGCTTCTCGGCTTACAAAGCTAAGATGGAAGTGTACGCAAGTTTCCTTCGTTCGGAACGGCTTAGTTACGTGCCTGTAAGCGAGATTTGCCGAAAATTTTCATAACACATCAAGGAAATTGAGGAACAACGCTTCTCGGCACACAGAGCTAAGATCGCTATGTAAGCAAGTTTCCTTCATTCGGAACGATTTATTTACGTACCTGTGAGTGAGATATACCGAAAGTTTTCATAACACATCAAGAAAATTGAGGAACAACGCTTCTCGGTTTACAAAACTAAGATGGAAGTGTACGCAAGTTTCCTTCGTTCGGAACGACTTAGTTACGTGCCTGTAAGCGAGATTAGCAGAAAATTTTCATATCACATCAAGGAAATAGAGGAACAACGCTTCTCGGCACACAGTGCTAAGATCGTTATGTACGCAAGTTTCCTTCATTCGGAACGACCGAGTTACGTGACTGTAAGCGAGATTTCCCGAAAATTTTCTTAACACATCAAGGAAATTGAGGAACAACGCTTCTCGGCACACAAGATAAGATAGCTATGTACGCAAGTTTCCTTCGTTCGGAACGACCTAGTTACGTGCCTGTAAGCGAGATTTCCCGAAAATTTTCATAACACATCAAGGAAATTGAGGAACAACGCTTCTCGGCACACAAAGCTAAGATGGAAGTGTACGCAAGTTTCCTTCGTTCGGAACGACCTAGTTACGTGCCTGTAAGCGAGATTTCCCAAAAATTTTCATAACACATCAAGGAAATTGAGGAACAACGCTTCTCGGCACACAGAGCTAAGATCGCTATGTACTGAATTTTCCTACGTTCGGAACGACTTAGTTACGTGTCTGTAAGCGAGATTTGCCGAAAATTTTCATAACACATCAAGGAAATTGAGGAAAAACGCTTCTCGGCTTACAAAGCTAAGATGGATGTGTACGCAATTTTCCTTTGTTCGGAACGACTTAGTTACGTGCCTGTAAGCGAGATTTGCCGAAAATTTTCATAACACATCAAGGAAATTGAGGAACAACGCTTCTCGGCACACAGAGCTAAGATCGCTATGTAAGCAAGTTTCCTTTATTCGGAACGATTTAGTTACGTACCTGTGAGTGAGATATACCGAAAGTTTTCATAACACATCAAGAAAATTGAGGAACAACGCTTCTCGGTTTACAAAGCTAAGATGGAAGTGTACGCAAGTTTCCTTTGTTCGGAACGACTTAGTTACGTGCCTGTAAGCGAGATTTGCAGAAATTTTCATATCACATCAAGGAAATTGTGGAACAACGCTTCTCGGCACACAGAGATAAGATCGCTATGTACGCATATTTCCCACGTTCGGAACGACTTAGTTACGTACCAGTAAGTGAGATATACCGAAAGTTTTCATAACACATCAAGGAAATTGAGGAACAACGCTTCTCGGTACACAGATCTAAGATCGCTATGTACGCAAGTTTCCTTCGTTCGGAACGACTTAGTTACGTGCCTGTAAGCGAGATTTGCCGAAAATTTTCATAACACATCAAGGAAATAGTGGAACAACGCTTCTCGGCACACAGAGCTAAGATCGCTATGTACTCAAGTTTCCTTCGTTCGGAACGACTTAGTTACGTGCCTGTAAGCGAGATTTGGCGAAAATTTCCATAACACGTCAAGGAAACTGATGTACATCGCTTCTCGGCACACAGAGCTAAGATCGCTATGTACGCAAGTTTCCTTCGTTCGGAACAACTTAGTTACGTACCTATAAGTGAGATATACCGAAAGTTTTCATAACACATCAAGGAAATTGAGGAACAACGCTTCTCGGCACACAGAGCTAAGATCGCTATGTACGCAAGTTTCCTTCGTTCGGAACGACTTAGTTACGTGCCTGTAAGCGAGATTTGCTGAAAATTCTCATAACACATCAAGGAAATTGGGGAACAACGCTTCTCGGCACACAGAGCTAAGATCGCTATGTACGCAAGTTTCCTTCGTTCGGAACGATTTAGTTACGTGCCTGTAAGCGAGATTTGCCGAAAATTTTCATAACACATCAAGGAAATAGAGGAACAACCCTTCTCGGCACACAGAGCTAAGATCGCAATGTACGCAAGTTTCCTTCCTTCGGAACGACTTAGTTACGTACCTGTAAGTGAGATATATCGAAAGTTTTCATAACACATCAAGGAAATAGAGGAACAACGCTTTCGGCACACAGAGCTATGATCGCTTTGTACGCAAGTTTCCTTCGTTCGGAACGATTCAGTTACGTACCTGTAAGTGAGATATACCAAAAGTTTTTATAACAGATCAAGGAAATTGAGGTACAACGCTTCTCGGCACACAGAGCTAAGATCGCTATGTACGCAAGTTTCCTTCGTTCGGAACGACTTAGTTACGTGCCTGTAAGCGAGATTCGCCGAAAATTTTCATAACATATCAAGGAAATAGAGGAAGAACGCTTCTCGGCACAAAGAGCTAAGATCGCTATGTACGCATGTTTCCTACGTTCGGAACGACTTAGTTACGTACCTGTAAGTGAGATATACCGAAAGTTTTCATAACACATCAAGGAAATTGACGAACAACGCTTCTCGGTACACAGAGCTTAGATCGCTATGTACGCAAGTTTCCTTCATTCGGAACGACTTAGTTACGTGCCTTTAAGCGAGATTTGCCGAAAATTTTCATAACACATCAAGGAAATGGAGGAACAACGCTTCTCGGCACACAGAGATAAGATCGCTATGTACGCAAGTTTCCTTCGTTCGGAACTACTCAGTTACGTACCTGTAAGTGAGATATACCGATAGTTTTTATAACAGATCAAGGAAATTGAGATACAACGATTCTCGGCACACAGAGCTAAGATCGCTATGTACGCAAGTTTCCTTCGTTCGGAACGACTCAGTTACGTACCTGTAAGTGAGATATACCGAAAGTTTTTATAACAGATCAAGGAAATTGAGGTACAACGCTTCTCGGCACACAGAGCTAAGATCGCTATGTACGCAAGTTTCCTTCGTTCGGAACGACTTAGTTATGTGCCTGTAAGCGAGATTTGCCGAAAATTTTCATAACACATCAAGGAAATAGTGGAACAACGCTTCTCGGCACACAGAGCTAAGATCGCTATGTACTCAAGTTTCCTTCGTTCGGAACGACTTAGTTACGTGCCTGTAAGCGAGATTTGGCGAAAATTTCCATAACACGTCAAGGAAACTGATGTACATCGCTTCTCGGCACACAGAGCTAAGATCGCTATGTACGCAAGTTTCCTTCGTTAGGAACAACTTAGTTACGTACCTATAAGTGAGATATACCGAAAGTTTTCATAACACATCAAGGAAATTGAGGAACAACGCTTCTCGGCACACAAAGCTAAGATCGCTATGTACGCAAGTTTCCTTCGTTCGGAACGACTTAGTTACGTGCCTGTAAGCGAGATTTGCTGAAAATTCTCATAACACATCAAGGAAATTGGGGAACAACGCTTCTCGGCACACAGAGCTAAGATCGCTATGTACGCAAGTTTCCTTCGTTCGGAACGACTTAGTTACGTGCCTGTAAGCGAGATTTGCCGAAAATTTTCATAACACATCAAGGAAATAGAGGAACAACCCTTCTCGGCACACAGAGCTAAGATCGCAATGTACGCAAGTTTCCTTCCTTCGGAACGACTTAGTTACGTACCTGTAAGTGAGATATATCGAAAGTTTTCATAACACATCAAGGAAATAGAGGAACAACGCTTCTCGGCACACAGAGCTATGATCGCTTTGTACGCAAGTTTCCTTCGTTCGGAACGATTCAGTTACGTACCTGTAAGTGAGATATACCAAAAGTTTTTATAACAGATCAAGGAAATTGAGGTACAACGCTTCTCGGCACACAGAGCTAAGATCGCTATGTACGCAAGTTTCCTTCGTTCGGAACGACTTAGTTACGTGCCTGTAAGCGAGATTCGCCGAAAATTTTCATAACATATCAAGGAAATAGAGGAACAACGCTTCTCGGCACAAAGAGCTAAGATCGCTATGTACGCATGTTTCCTACGTTCGGAACGACTTAGTTACGTACCTGTAAGTGAGATATATCGAAAGTTTTCATAACACATCAAGGAAATTGAGGAACAACGCTTCTCGGCACACAGAGCTAAGATCGCTATGTACGCAAGATTTTTCGTTCGGAACGACTTAGTTACGTGCCTGTAAGCGAGATTTGCCGAAAATTTTCATAACACATCAAGGAAATAGAGGAACAACGCTCCTCGGCACACTGAGCTAAGATCGCTATGTATGCAAGTTTCATTCGTTCGGAACGACTTAGTTACGTGCCTGTAAGCGAGATTTGCCGAAAATTTCCATAACACATCAAGGAAATTGAGGAACAACGTTTCTCGGCACACAGAGCTAAGATCGCTATGTACATAAGTTTCCTTCGTTCGTAACGACTTAGTTACGTGCCTGTAAGCGAGATTTGCCGAAAATTTCCATAACACATCAAGGAAATGGAGGAACAACGTTCTCGGCACAAGAGCTAAGATCGCTATGTACGCAAGTTTTTTTCGTTCGGAACGACTTAGTTACGTACCTGTAAGTGAGATATACCGAAAGTTTTCATAACACATCAAGGAAATTGAGGAACAACGCTTCTCAGCTACAAAGCTAAGATGGAAGTGTACGCAAGTTTCCTTCGTTCGGAACGACTTAGTTACGTGCCTATAAGTGAGATATACCGAAAGTTTTCATAACACATCAAGGAAATTGAGGAACAACGCTTCTCGGCAACAGAGCTAAGATCGCTATGTACGCAAGTTTCCTTCGTTCGGAACGACTCAGTTACGTACCTGTAAGTGAGATATACCGAAAGTTTTCATAACACATTAAGGAAATGGAGGAACAACGCTTCTCGACTCACAGAGATAAGATCGCTATGTACGCAAGTTTCCTTTGTTCGGAAAGACTTAGTTACGTGCCTGTAAGCGAGATTTGCCGAAAAGTTTCATAACACATCAAGGAAATTGAGGAACAACGCTTCTCGGCACACAGAGCTAAGATCGCTATGTACGCAAGTTTCCTTCGTTCGGAACGACTTAGTTACGTGCCTGTAAGCGAGATTCGCCGAAAATTTTCATAACACATCAAGGAAATAGAGGAACAACGCTTCTCGGCACACAGAGCTAAGATCGCTATGTACGCATGTTTCCTTCGTTCGGAACGACTTAGTTACGTACCTGTAAGTGAGATATACCGAAAGTTTTCATAACACATCAAGGAAATTGAGGAACAACGCTTCTCGGCACACAGAGCTAAGATCGCTATGTACGCAAGTTTCCTTCGTTCGGAACGACTTAGTTACGTAACTGTAAGTGAGATATACCGAAAGTTTTCATAACACATCAAGGAAATGGAGGAACAACGCTTCTCGGCACACAGAGCTAAATCGCTATGTACGCAAGTTTCCTTCGTTCGGAAGACTTAGTTACGTGCCTGTAAGCGAGATTTGCCGAAAATTTTCATAACACATCAAGGAAATTGAGGAACAACGCTTCTCGACCACAGAGTAAATCGCTATGTACGCAAGTTTCCTTCGTTCGGAAGACTTAGTTACGTGCCTGTAAGCGAGATTTGCCGAAAATTTTCATAACACATCAAGGAAATAGAGGAACAACGCTTCTCGGCACACAGAGCTAAGATCGCTATGTACGCAAGTTTCCTTCGTTCGGAACGACTTAGTTACGTACCTGTAAGTGAGATATACCGAAAGTTTTCATAACACATCAAGGAAATTGAGGAACAACGCTTCTCGGCACACAGAGCTAAGATCGCTATGTACGCAAGTTTCCTTCGTTCGGAACGACTCAGTTACGTACCTGTAAGTGAGATATACCGAAAGTTTTCATAACACATCAAGGAAATTGAGGAACAACGCTTCTCGGCACACAGAGCTAAGATCGCTATGTACGCAAGTTTCCTTCGTTCGGAACGACTTAGTTACGTACCTGTAAGTGAGATATACCGAAAGTTTTCATAACACATCAAGGAAATTGAGGAACAACGCTTCTCGGCACACAGAGCTAAGATCGCTATGTACGCAAGTTTCCTTCGTTCGGAACGACTTAGTTACGTGCCTGTAAGCGAGATTTGCCGAAAATTTTCATAACACATCAAGGAAATAGAGGAACAACGCTTCTCGGCACACAGAGCTAAGATCGCTATGTACGCAAGTTTCCTTCGTTCGGAACGACTTAGTTACGTGCCTGTAAGCGAGATTTGCCGAAAATTTCATAACACATCAAGGAAATGAGGAACAACGCTTCTCGGCACACAGAGCTAAGATCGCTATGTACGCAAGTTTCCTTCGTTCGGAACGACTTAGTTACGTACCTGTAAGTGAGATATACCGAAAGTTTTCATAACACATCAAGGAAATTGAGGAACAACGCTTCTCGGCACACAGAGCTAAGATCGCTATGTACGCAAGTTTCCTTCGTTCGGAACGACTTAGTTACGTGCCTGTAAGCGAGATTTGCCGAAAATTTTCATAACACATCAAGGAAATTGAGGAACAACGCTTCTCGGCACACAGAGCTAAGATCGCTATGTACGCAAGTTTCCTTCGTTCGGAACGACTTAGTTACGTGCCTGTAAGCGAGATTTGCCGAAAATTTTCATAACACATCAAGGAAATAGAGGAACAACGCTTCTCGGCACACAGAGCTAAGATCGCTATGTACGCAAGTTTCCTTCGTTCGGAACGACTTAGTTACGTACCTGTAAGTGAGATATACCGAAAGTTTTCATAACACATCAAGGAAATGAGGAACAACGCTTCTCGGCACACAGAGCTAAGATCGCTATGTACGCAAGTTTCCTTCGTTCGGAACGACTTAGTTACGTACCTGTAAGTGAGATATACCGAAAATTTTCATAACACATCAAGGAAATTGAGGAACAACGCTTCTCGGCACACAGAGCTAAGATCGCTATGTACGCAAGTTTCCTTCGTTCGGAACGACTTAGTTACGTGCCTGTAAGCGAGATTTGCCGAAAATTTTCATAACACATCAAGGAAATAGAGGAACAACGCTTCTCGGCACACAGAGCTAAGATCGCTATGTACGCATGTTTCCTACGTTCGGAACGACTTAGTTACGTACCTGTAAGTGAGATATACCGAAAGTTTTCATAACACATCAAGGAAATTGAGGAACAACGCTTCTCGGCACACAGAGCTAAGATCGCTATGTACGCAAGTTTCCTTCGTTCGGAACGACTTAGTTACGTACCTGTAAGTGAGATATACCGAAAGTTTTCATAACACATCAAGGAAATTGAGGAACAACGCTTCTCGGCACACAGAGCTAAGATCGCTATGTACGCAAGTTTCCTTCGTTCGGAACGACTTAGTTACGTGCCTGTAAGCGAGATTTGCCGAAAATTTTCATAACACATCAAGGAAATTGAGGAACAACGCTTCTCGGCACACAGAGCTAAGATCGCTATGTACGCAAGTTTCCTTCGTTCGGAACGACTTAGTTACGTACCTGTAAGTGAGATATACCGAAAGTTTTCATAACACATCAAGGAAATTGAGGAACAACGCTTCTCGGCACACAGAGCTAAGATCGCTATGTACGCAAGTTTCCTTCGTTCGGAACGACTTAGTTACGTGCCTGTAAGCGAGATTTGCCGAAAATTTTCATAACACATCAAGGAAATTGAGGAACAACGCTTCTCGGCACACAGAGCTAAGATCGCTATGTACGCAAGTTTCCTTCGTTCGGAACGACTTAGTTACGTACCTGTAAGTGAGATATACCGAAAGTTTTCATAACACATCAAGGAAATTGAGAACAACGCTTCTCGGCACACAGAGCTAAGATCGCTATGTACGCAAGTTTCCTTCGTTCGGAACGACTTAGTTACGTACCTGTAAGTGAGATATACCGAAAGTTTTCATAACACATCAAGGAAATTGAGGAACAACGCTTCTCGGCACACAGAGCTAAGATCGCTATGTACGCAAGTTTCCTTCGTTCGGAACGACTTAGTTACGTGCCTGTAAGCGAGATTTGCCGAAAATTTTCATAACACATCAAGGAAATTGAGGAACAACGCTTCTCGGCACACAGAGCTAAGATCGCTATGTACGCAAGTTTCCTTCGTTCGGAACGACTTAGTTACGTGCCTGTAAGCGAGATTTGCCGAAAATTTTCATAACACATCAAGGAAATGAGGAACAACGCTTCTCGGCACACAGAGCTAAGATCGCTATGTACGCAAGTTTCCTTCGTTCGGAACGACTTAGTTACGTACCTATAAGTGAGATATACCGAAAGTTTTCATAACACATCAAGGAAATTGAGGAACAACGCTTCTCGGCACACAGAGCTAAGATCGCTATGTACGCAAGTTTCCTTCGTTCGGAACGACTTAGTTACGTGCCTGTAAGCGAGATTTGCCGAAAATTTTCATAACACATCAAGGAAATTGAGGAACAACGCTTCTCGGCACACAGAGCTAAGATCGCTATGTACGCAAGTTTCCTTCGTTCGGAACGACTTAGTTACGTGCCTGTAAGCGAGATTTGCCGAAAATTTTCATAACACATCAAGGAAATGAGGAACAACGCTTCTCGGCACACAGAGCTAAGATCGCTATGTACGCAAGTTTCCTTCGTTCGGAACGACTTAGTTACGTACCTGTAAGTGAGATATACCGAAAGTTTTCATAACACATCAAGGAAATGAGGAACAACGCTTCTCGGCACACAGAGCTAAGATCGCTATGTACGCAAGTTTCCTTCGTTCGGAACGACTTAGTTACGTACCTGTAAGTGAGATATACCGAAAGTTTTCATAACACATCAAGGAAATTGAGGAACAACGCTTCTCGGCACACAGAGCTAAGATCGCTATGTACGCAAGTTTCCTTCGTTCGGAACGACTTAGTTACGTGCCTGTAAGCGAGATTTGCCGAAAATTTTCATAACACATCAAGGAAATAGAGGAACAACGCTTCTCGGCACACAGAGCTAAGATCGCTATGTACGCATGTTTCCTACGTTCGGAACGACTTAGTTACGTACCTGTAAGTGAGATATACCGAAAGTTTTCATAACACATCAAGGAAATTGAGGAACAACGCTTCTCGGCACACAGAGCTAAGATCGCTATGTACGCAAGTTTCCTTCGTTCGGAACGACTTAGTTACGTGCCTGTAAGCGAGATTTGCCGAAAATTTTCATAACACATCAAGGAAATGAGGAACAACGCTTCTCGGCACACAGAGCTAAGATCGCTATGTACGCAAGTTTCCTTCGTTCGGAACGACTTAGTTACGTCCTGTAAGTGAGATTCCGAAATTTTCATAACACATCAAGGAAATTGAGGAACAACGCTTCTCGGCACACAGAGCTAAGATCGCTATGTACGCAAGTTTCCTTCGTTCGGAACGACTTAGTTACGTGCCTGTAAGCGAGATTTGCCGAAAATTTTCATAACACATCAAGGAAATTGAGGAACAACGCTTCTCGGCACACAGAGCTAAGATCGCTATGTACGCAAGTTTCCTTCGTTCGGAACGACTTAGTTACGTACCTGTAAGTGAGATATACCGAAAGTTTTCATAACACATCAAGGAAATTGAGGAACAACGCTTCTCGGCACACAGAGCTAAGATCGCTATGTACGCAAGTTTCCTTCGTTCGGAACGACTTAGTTACGTGCCTGTAAGTGAGATATACCGAAAGTTTTCATAACACATCAAGGAAATTGAGGAACAACGCTTCTCGGCACACAGAGCTAAGATCGCTATGTACGCAAGTTTCCTTCGTTCGGAACGACTTAGTTACGTACCTGTAAGTGAGATATACCGAAAGTTTTCATAACACATCAAGGAAATTGAGGAACAACGCTTCTCGGCACACAGAGCTAAGATCGCTATGTACGCAAGTTTCCTTCGTTCGGAACGACTTAGTTACGTGCCTGTAAGCGAGATTTGCCGAAAATTTTCATAACACATCAAGGAAATTGAGGAACAACGCTTCTCGGCACACAGAGCTAAGATCGCTATGTACGCAAGTTTCCTTCGTTCGGAACGACTTAGTTACGTGCCTGTAAGCGAGATTGCCGAAAATTTTCATAACACATCAAGGAAATTGAGGAACAACGCTTCTCGGCACACAGAGCTAAGATCGCTATGTACGCAAGTTTCCTTCGTTCGGAACGACTTAGTTACGTACCTGTAAGTGAGATATACCGAAAGTTTTCATAACACATCAAGGAAATTGAGGAACAACGCTTCTCGGCACACAGAGCTAAGATCGCTATGTACGCAAGTTTCCTTCGTTCGGAACGACTTAGTTACGTACCTGTAAGTGAGATATACCGAAAGTTTTCATAACACATCAAGGAAATTGAGGAACAACGCTTCTCGGCACACAGAGCTAAGATCGCTATGTACGCAAGTTTCCTTCGTTCGGAACGACTTAGTTACGTGCCTGTAAGCGAGATTTGCCGAAAATTTTCATAACACATCAAGGAAATTGAGGAACAACGCTTCTCGGCACACAGAGCTAAGATCGCTATGTACGCAAGTTTCCTTCGTTCGGAACGACTTAGTTACGTGCCTGTAAGCGAGATTTGCCGAAAATTTTCATAACACATCAAGGAAATGAGGAACAACGCTTCTCGGCACACAGAGCTAAGATCGCTATGTACGCAAGTTTCCTTCGTTCGGAACGACTTAGTTACGTACCTGTAAGTGAGATATACCGAAAGTTTTCATAACACATCAAGGAAATTGAGGAACAACGCTTCTCGGCACACAGAGCTAAGATCGCTATGTACGCAAGTTTCCTTCGTTCGGAACGACTTAGTTACGTACCTGTAAGTGAGATATACCGAAATTTTCATAACACATCAAGGAAATTGAGGAACAACGCTTCTCGGCACACAGAGCTAAGATCGCTATGTACGCAAGTTTCCTTCGTTCGGAACGACTTAGTTACGTACCTGTAAGTGAGATATACCGAAAGTTTTCATAACACATCAAGGAAATTGAGGAACAACGCTTCTCGGCACACAGAGCTAAGATCGCTATGTACGCAAGTTTCCTTCGTTCGGAACGACTTAGTTACGTGCCTGTAAGCGAGATTTGCCGAAAATTTTCATAACACATCAAGGAAATTGAGGAACAACGCTTCTCGGCACACAGAGCTAAGATCGCTATGTACGCAAGTTTCCTTCGTTCGGAACGACTTAGTTACGTGCCTGTAAGCGAGATTTGCCGAAAATTTTCATAACACATCAAGGAAATTGAGGAACAACGCTTCTCGGCACACAGAGCTAAGATCGCTATGTACGCAAGTTTCCTTCGTTCGGAACGACTTAGTTACGTACCTGTAAGTGAGATATACCGAAAGTTTTCATAACACATCAAGGAAATTGAGGAACAACGCTTCTCGGCACACAGAGCTAAGATCGCTATGTACGCAAGTTTCCTTCGTTCGGAACGACTTAGTTACGTGCCTGTAAGCGAGATTTGCCGAAATTTTCATAACACATCAAGGAAATTGAGGAACAACGCTTCTCGGCACACAGAGCTAAGATCGCTATGTACGCAAGTTTCCTTCGTTCGGAACGACTTAGTTACGTGCCTGTAAGCGAGATTTGCCGAAAATTTTCATAACACATCAAGGAAATGAGGAACAACGCTTCTCGGCACACAGAGCTAAGATCGCTATGTACGCAAGTTTCCTTCGTTCGGAACGACTTAGTTACGTACCTGTAAGTGAGATATACCGAAAGTTTTCATAACACATCAAGGAAATGAGGAACAACGCTTCTCGGCACACAGAGCTAAGATCGCTATGTACGCAAGTTTCCTTCGTTCGGAACGACTTAGTTACGTACCTGTAAGTGAGATATACCGAAAGTTTTCATAACACATCAAGGAAATTGAGGAACAACGCTTCTCGGCACACAGAGCTAAGATCGCTATGTACGCAAGTTTCCTTCGTTCGGAACGACTTAGTTACGTGCCTGTAAGCGAGATTGCCGAAAATTTTCATAACACATCAAGGAAATTGAGGAACAACGCTTCTCGGCACACAGAGCTAAGATCGCTATGTACGCAAGTTTCCTTCGTTCGGAACGACTTAGTTACGTACCTGTAAGTGAGATATACCGAAAGTTTTCATAACACATCAAGGAAATTGAGGAACAACGCTTCTCGGCACACAGAGCTAAGATCGCTATGTACGCAAGTTTCCTTCGTTCGGAACGACTTAGTTACGTACCTGTAAGTGAGATATACCGAAAGTTTTCATAACACATCAAGGAAATGAGGAACAACGCTTCTCGGCACACAGAGCTAAGATCGCTATGTACGCAAGTTTCCTTCGTTCGGAACGACTTAGTTACGTGCCTGTAAGCGAGATTTGCCGAAAATTTTCATAACACATCAAGGAAATTGAGGAACAACGCTTCTCGGCACACAGAGCTAAGATCGCTATGTACGCAAGTTTCCTTCGTTCGGAACGACTTAGTTACGTGCCTGTAAGCGAGATTTGCCGAAAATTTTCATAACACATCAAGGAAATTGAGGAACAACGCTTCTCGGCACACAGAGCTAAGATCGCTATGTACGCAAGTTTCCTTCGTTCGGAACGACTTAGTTACGTACCTGTAAGTGAGATATACCGAAAGTTTTCATAACACATCAAGGAAATTGAGGAACAACGCTTCTCGGCACACAGAGCTAAGATCGCTATGTACGCAAGTTTCCTTCGTTCGGAACGACTTAGTTACGTACCTGTAAGTGAGATATACCGAAATTTTCATAACACATCAAGGAAATTGAGGAACAACGCTTCTCGGCACACAGAGCTAAGATCGCTATGTACGCAAGTTTCCTTCGTTCGGAACGACTTAGTTACGTACCTGTAAGTGAGATATACCGAAAGTTTTCATAACACATCAAGGAAATTGAGGAACAACGCTTCTCGGCACACAGAGCTAAGATCGCTATGTACGCAAGTTTCCTTCGTTCGGAACGACTTAGTTACGTGCCTGTAAGCGAGATTTGCCGAAAATTTTCATAACACATCAAGGAAATGAGGAACAACGCTTCTCGGCACACAGAGCTAAGATCGCTATGTACGCAAGTTTCCTTCGTTCGGAACGACTTAGTTACGTGCCTGTAAGCGAGATTTGCCGAAAATTTTCATAACACATCAAGGAAATTGAGGAACAACGCTTCTCGGCACACAGAGCTAAGATCGCTATGTACGCAAGTTTCCTTCGTTCGGAACGACTTAGTTACGTACCTGTAAGTGAGATATACCGAAAGTTTTCATAACACATCAAGGAAATTGAGGAACAACGCTTCTCGGCACACAGAGCTAAGATCGCTATGTACGCAAGTTTCCTTCGTTCGGAACGACTTAGTTACGTGCCTGTAAGCGAGATTTGCCGAAAATTTTCATAACACATCAAGGAAATTGAGGAACAACGCTTCTCGGCACACAGAGCTAAGATCGCTATGTACGCAAGTTTCCTTCGTTCGGAACGACTTAGTTACGTACCTGTAAGTGAGATATACCGAAAGTTTTCATAACACATCAAGGAAATAGAGGAACAACGCTTCTCGGCACACAGAGCTAAGATCGCTATGTACGCAAGTTTCCTTCGTTCGGAACGACTTAGTTACGTACCTGTAAGTGAGATATACCGAAAGTTTTCATAACACATCAAGGAAATTGAGGAACAACGCTTCTCGGCACACAGAGCTAAGATCGCTATGTACGCAAGTTTCCTTCGTTCGGAACGACTTAGTTACGTGCCTGTAAGCGAGATTTGCCGAAAATTTTCATAACACATCAAGGAAATTGAGGAACAACGCTTCTCGGCACACAGAGCTAAGATCGCTATGTACGCAAGTTTCCTTCGTTCGGAACGACTTAGTTACGTACCTGTAAGTGAGATATACCGAAAGTTTTCATAACACATCAAGGAAATTGAGGAACAACGCTTCTCGGCACACAGAGCTAAGATCGCTATGTACGCAAGTTTCCTTCGTTCGGAACGACTTAGTTACGTACCTGTAAGTGAGATATACCGAAAGTTTTCATAACACATCAAGGAAATTGAGGAACAACGCTTCTCGGCACACAGAGCTAAGATCGCTATGTACGCAAGTTTCCTTCGTTCGGAACGACTTAGTTACGTGCCTGTAAGCGAGATTTGCCGAAAATTTTCATAACACATCAAGGAAATGAGGAACAACGCTTCTCGGCACACAGAGCTAAGATCGCTATGTACGCAAGTTTCCTTCGTTCGGAACGACTTAGTTACGTACCTGTAAGTGAGATATACCGAAAGTTTTCATAACACATCAAGGAAATTGAGGAACAACGCTTCTCGGCACACAGAGCTAAGATCGCTATGTACGCAAGTTTCCTTCGTTCGGAACGACTTAGTTACGTACCTGTAAGTGAGATATACCGAAAGTTTTCATAACACATCAAGGAAATTGAGGAACAACGCTTCTCGGCACACAGAGCTAAGATCGCTATGTACGCAAGTTTCCTTCGTTCGGAACGACTTAGTTACGTGCCTGTAAGCGAGATTTGCCGAAAATTTTCATAACACATCAAGGAAATGAGGAACAACGCTTCTCGGCACACAGAGCTAAGATCGCTATGTACGCAAGTTTCCTTCGTTCGGAACGACTTAGTTACGTACCTGTAAGTGAGATATACCGAAAGTTTTCATAACACATCAAGGAAATTGAGGAACAACGCTTCTCGGCACACAGAGCTAAGATCGCTATGTACGCAAGTTTCCTTCGTTCGGAACGACTTAGTTACGTGCCTGTAAGCGAGATTTGCCGAAAATTTTCATAACACATCAAGGAAATAGAGGAACAACGCTTCTCGGCACACAGAGCTAAGATCGCTATGTACGCAAGTTTCCTTCGTTCGGAACGACTTAGTTACGTGCCTGTAAGCGAGATTTGCCGAAAATTTTCATAACACATCAAGGAAATTGAGGAACAACGCTTCTCGGCACACAGAGCTAAGATCGCTATGTACGCAAGTTTCCTTCGTTCGGAACGACTTAGTTACGTACCTGTAAGTGAGATATACCGAAAGTTTCATAACACATCAAGGAAATTGAGGAACAACGCTTCTCGGCACACAGAGCTAAGATCGCTATGTACGCAAGTTTCCTTCGTTCGGAACGACTTAGTTACGTGCCTGTAAGCGAGATTTGCCGAAAATTTTCATAACACATCAAGGAAATTGAGGAACAACGCTTCTCGGCACACAGAGCTAAGATCGCTATGTACGCAAGTTTCCTTCGTTCGGAACGACTTAGTTACGTACCTGTAAGTGAGATATACCGAAAGTTTTCATAACACATCAAGGAAATTGAGGAACAACGCTTCTCGGCACACAGAGCTAAGATCGCTATGTACGCAAGTTTCCTTCGTTCGGAACGACTTAGTTACGTGCCTGTAAGCGAGATTTGCCGAAATTTTCATAACACATCAAGGAAATTGAGGAACAACGCTTCTCGGCACACAGAGCTAAGATCGCTATGTACGCAAGTTTCCTTCGTTCGGAACGACTTAGTTACGTACCTGTAAGTGAGATATACCGAAAGTTTTCATAACACATCAAGGAAATTGAGGTACAACGGGTGACACTCGTTTGGACACGGAACGATTGGACACCGCTCGATTGGACACGCAGTATTGGACACGGAACGATCGGACACTGCACGATTGTACACAGAATTATTGGACACCGCACGATTGGACACCGCACAATTGGACACGCACACTGCACGATTGGACACTGCACGATTGAACACCGCACGATTGGACATTGCACAATTGGACAGCGCATTACTGGACACTGCACGATTGGACACCGCACGATTGGACACTGCACGATTGGACACAGCACGATTGGACACGGACAATGCACGATTGGACACTGCACGATTGGACACCGTACGATTGGACAATGCACGATTGGACACTGCACGATTGGACACCGCACGATTGAACACTGCATGATTGGACACAGTGGGTTCCACCCCCCTTGGGGGGGGCTCCACTATCAAAAAACTAGAAACATAAATTTGCGTTAAACTC
>WHNR01000234.1:0-66379 GCA_009859135.1 Formica selysi
CCGTATCTGAAGCAATTGAGGACTTAACTTCATCTAAAACTGTTTGCCCACCTACTCCAAGAATTTTCAAAACGGATTATTATAAAAAATATTTGTTTCATCGTCCTCAATTTCGAATATAGCGCTATCATTGTCATCGGTTTCGAGATTCTCTAATTCTACATTAGTCGCTGTCATTAAATTTATTAATTTGATTCGCTCCAGATCACAATGCGTTGAAGAACCACTTTTTAAATTTCCATCGGTTTTCGGACAATGCTATTGTAAAAATGATTTTACTATTTCTTTTGCATTTATTATGTTTCTGCAGAGTATTAATTGACCAATTGCGCCTAAGTAAAAAGTTCTTACTCGCTTATTTAAAGTTTTACATATTTTACAATATAATAAACTCAAAAGTACAGGCTCTGGTAAATACAAATTCGAACATAAAAATGGCAAAGTAAGAGCCAGCGCTGGAGTCGGTGCGCATACTATATTTTAAATTAAATTAGACGATTGTCGATTTACGACATTACAATTAACCGGCGCTGGAGTTGGTGCGCATACTATATTAAAATTAGATTAGACGATTGTCGATTATGACATTACAAATAAACGAACGTTTCGGTCCTTTTTTGGGACCTTCTTCAGCGTGAAAAAATCGCATACAAAAAAGATAGTTAAATCGGCGGATCAAATACTCATCTATAAACAATTGTATCGCAATAATAATGGTTGTTTAGACATCACCAAGATATCGTAAGTACGTCTTCCTCAAGGTGTCATGAGATACTCAAATTTTTATATACGGATCGCATCTCCCCGGTTGGCAAACCAGGAAGCAACCGAATCGATAAGTATCCAGAACTTTTATCAGTACGCATCCTGGAAAACACCAAGGTGGAGAGAGCTTAATATAGGTTGTGTAAAGAAGATATAAAAAAACTTAAAACTCATGTAAGTTCACTTATTTAAAAACCAAAACAATAAATAATGTTGAGTGGGTCAAATTTATAAAACCATAAATAAATAATAATTAAAAAAGTTAAAAAAATTAAAAAATCTGTCATAGATTAAAAAAGACGAAAAAAGACCTTTAAAAATGACAAGAAATAATGAAAGTGTGGCGTTAGTACCTAAAATATCCTGGTATATCACGCAGTCAGACTAAATGGACCATCCTTTACGAGATCCCGCAATAGACTGACAAACATAACGCGGCGAGACGACAACGTTCGGAGTGACAAACAACCGTTTGATTGTTATAGTTTTGACATTTTATCGATGACGGTTTATACATATCTGGTAAGCATTCTGTGTCTGTTTGTAAATTAAGGCTATTTATTTGTCTTTTTATGAAAATCATCTCTGACAACAACCGTTTTTGGAGAAACGGTTCGCTATCTAATATTTCCAACCCTCCTCCCAATTAAAGTTATGGTTAAAATTTGTCCTATGATCGGTGACAACTGAATGAACCGGGTGGTTTGCGATTTATATAATTCCGGTGTTCAGAAATTCTTTTTGTTAAATGTCTACGTGTCTGTCCTACGTAGGAAGCAATCGCAATCCAAACAATTAATCTTATATACAACAACATTCTTACAAAGAGATTTTGGGGTGATGTCTTTGTGTGTTTTTATTATATTTATGCAGTTTATTGAGAACTGAAATAAGATAATTTAACATCTAGGTCTTTATGATATCAATAAACCGTTCAGATATGGAAGGAATATACGGAAATTGTTAAATAAGCAGTCCTGGGTTGGTCCTCAGTATTGATATTCATTTTTTCATATTTTGAATTGTTGATTAACAATTTGAGCCGGTGATGGATAGTTTGGAAAATAAAACGCAAAAGGATAGGAATTATTAAGCAGAATCTGTATTATAAGGTTGATGTTTTTTAAATGAAACTTGGGATGAGACAATATAAAATGCTCTATCTAAGAGACCAATGACCGTGCTCTTTTCTGACAAAGTGGATGTTGAGAAAGAAAATTCAAATATCTGCCAGAAAACGTCTCCTTATGGTACCAATCATAAATAATGCGGTTATTGTCTAAATACATTGTTATGTCTAAAAAAATTTAAGCTGTTATTTAAACCGGTTTCGACTGTGAATTGTAATCTGTGTGGAAAGATTTAAATATAGTAATTTAAATATACTAATTTAAATAGTAATGCGCACCAACTCCAGCGCCGTTAATTTGTAATGTCGTAAATCGACAATCGTCTAATTTAATTTTAAAATATAGTATGCGCACCGACTCCAGCGCTGGCTCTTACTTGCCATTTTTTATGTTCGAATTTTACAATATAGTTTTATGAAATGTGCGACATCAATTCTAATATATAGCATCTAGGTAAATTGGAGTTTCTAAATGCATCGGCGTAATTTCAATATTAAGATAGCCTGTAAATGCGCGAGTAATTGCGATTAGAAGCGCTCTGGACGAATCGCATACTACTTCTTTAGGCACTGATGCACCAGAACGTAACCATTCTGCCAGCCAAAAATGAATCGAGTTGGTGTTGTGACTTTCACTTATCATTTGGCAAATTGAAAATTGTCCATTCTCGCAATTAATGACGCAATGGTATAAAAAGATACGCTTTGAAATTGATCCGTCAGCTTTACATATTTTTTTTACAACGTTACCGGTCGCATCGAACAAATATACACGCATCATTTTCGACGGAATATCTTCTATAAACATTTAACTGATGATTAGTCCAGTAATGAACAAAAATTGGATCTAATCTAATGTTATGAATCACATTGTTTCAGAGATGTTGATTTTAAAATAACTAATGCTTTCAAAGCATCCGCATGCACATAATTCGCCTTTACAGCCTCTGCTTTAGCTGCATGCAAAACAGCCGAACTATATAAATGAGGAGGCTCTGGATTTCCCTCTGCCATCAACATGTGCGCTTTTTCAGCTCGATATACATGAACTGCCTTTTGCTGCAATTCCTTGCCGACGATTGTTCTTATGGGATTTCTTAAATATCGCTTGCCGCAATTTCCTCTTCCTTGTGTGTACGTGCAATTTAATTGTAGATAATTATTAGTGCAATCAGTATCCTCTATAGTACATCTTAATGTACTGCCGCATTTACAAGAACCTGAAGAAAAATTATCATTTTTGAATTTACATATTTGTGGATTGAAAAATTGTACATAAAAATATATTTATATGTTCAAACTATGTGAAAGAAAATTGTATATATATATATTTTTTTAAATAGAGTAAAACCGCACGTCTTTTCATCATCTCTTAATCCTTTAGCTACTCTTTCCTATGGACGCTGAACTATACTGCTGTACATAAAACTTCACCGTTGAACGTGTGTAATAGATAACAGCAACGCGCGAATCTAAATCATTGTATATGCATTATATATGTTAATATGAAGTAAGCGATGAAACGCTATAGTGCGTAAATAACCAAAGGATTAAGACTATATATAAAGAGACTATACATATCTATATAAAGAATTTTCCATAAAGTATTTCTACAAATTTTCCAACGGAACGACTTAAGAGCAAATCAGCGAAAAGTTTAGAAGATATAATAAAACATTTCTATAAAAATATGGCTATAGAATATGAATATATTTGGCTTTTTTTGTTTTCTTTAAACTTATAAGCTTTGTGTTCGGGAATCGACCTCGACGAGATCGCCCGAAACTGAGAGAGAGACGCTCAGAGATGAGCGAGAAACGGTGTGTAACGCGAATCCGTAGATTCGCTGGAGGATAAGGAGATTGAGAAAAGAGTCGAGTGCAAATTGTTTTAACTATTCGTTTTATTTAGAATAATTGGAGCGGGCGACGTCACGTATTCCGCGAATCCGACGGATATCTTCAAAATGTCCTGTTAATGACTGCCTTCGACGAGTGTCGGAAATCTTGCAGAGCTTCTGCTAGAAGCTCTCGCGAGAACGATATCTTGCACCGGACGCCGGATGCTGCTTGGCGCGAGGCAGAGACATTCGCGAACGGTTAACGAGCGTCGACTCTCGGACTCCACACTCTTAACAATTAACTTTCACTATGTCTAGCACTAATGACTGAAGAATACAGTTTGAATATGACCGAATTGACCGCCGCGAGAATATGAATGCGATCGTATGCGAGACAATTCGGACCGATTTTGAGACGAGTAAGCCTACTGGCGTACGCGACACGAGCGAGAATTGGCAAGTGCGAATGCGAAAAGTCCATGAATTTCGACCGGCTGAATCGTTGTCCGTAGGCAGACTAAATCGACCGACCGCGTAAACTCGCGCCTCTGCCGATCTGAATAACAAGTTTTTTCTGATTTCAACTATCGAGAACTTGCTGTTTGTCACAGTTTTTCATTCGAAGAAGAATGCGATCACGCACCGAGCGGGTGACCGCGACGCTGTTTGTTCCTCGCTCGGTTTTATTTTCTAAAGCAATCGTTTAATATAACGGCGAAATTTAGACGAAATTGTAATGTTTCAATTTTGAACACTTTGAATTATTTAAATGTCACTCTAGGCGTTGCAATAGTAAGGCTAATAAAAGTTTTATAATATCACTCAGTTTTATAATATCAATCATTCATAATAATCTCACCATTGATAGTGCCAGTTCTTGCATCTGCAGAAATATAATGATTTTAAATTGGAAACCACATTTCATATGCGTGGCTTCCCAAAATTTATTTGTAATAGTTCCGACCATTTCCCAGGATGCAGAACTTTGCGTAAACGATAGTACATTTTTCCTTTCATTTACTCGTCGCTTGTATACTTTTTCAACCAAGAATTTGTAAAATCTTCTCTTAGCAGGGAAATAGTAAGATGCTTCTCGTTATCAATCCGGCGAGCAAGTTACGGATCCTTCGTTCCTATTTGAACTGTCACTTAACAGACTTTCACTCGCGAAACACATTTGTCACTGCACGTATCTTTGTTCAAAATCACATTTTTTATGCCATACCTATTGCACATTGTGAACACATATAAATTATTACTGGTCACTTATTTTCTACTCTCGTGCTATAATGTTCCAGATATCATGCGTCTTTGAAATAATATTATCATTGTTATTAATAAATTTTTGTATTTTAATATTGCTTCTTTATTTTTGACGGATCAACTTTCCCGGTCTGCCGCGTATTGGATTCATATTAACAATTCGCACTTAATACTCTTTGACGTGGTGAAAATGTGGGAACTGTCTCTTCTGAAGAGTTGCTCAAGACTGAAGAGCAATCATTTCTGTACAATCGGTGATCATGGCATCTATCAAAGCTTTACAATCAAAGACGGCATTTTCCTCAAAAGCTCGCCGCATGCGTGTCGGCATACATACGACTCGCGGCGACTCGATTCGAAAATGCCGTCTTCGATTGTAAAGCTTTGATAGATGCGGGGAAGCGTGGTAACTTGATGTTATCATCGAAATCAATTATCGGCGAGTTGACGATCAAGTTACCACCCGCTTCCCAGGATCTATCAAAGCTTGCACGCCTTTTCCTACCGTCTCGCGGCTGAGCGATAAACGCGGCCGCCGACTCGTTCTCTCCGTCGCGCGGGTGTAAATTGCGCCGACGAACAGAGCTAATTCGCCGAACGGGAGATGCGGAATGGTCGTTGACAAAAACGGGAAAACGGAGAAAAAAATCCACGCGCCAGTGGGAACGGGATGTTAGGAGTCCGCGCTACCGTACGAGATCCGAGAGATAATCGCGAGAATCGAACTTGGGCGCCAATACGATCTTCACGTATCAATTCGCGAAACACGCGAAATAAGCGCGAAATAAACGCGAAAAAAATTTCGGAATTCGCCACGGGCTGACTAGCTCGCCTAACGGTAGAGGGCAGGGCGAGTGTGATCGAACGCGATAATTTATGCAAGAGGCGACAATTACGGAGACGACAAACACAACTAAAAAAAACTCGCCAATAAACAAAGAAATTAACAGATTTATTATAATAGCGGAGCCGCAGCCCCTCGAGAATATTAATGATAAACCGCGCGGATATACGGCTGCGGTAAAAGAGACGCGGCTGCGAGACTGGGTGTTAGACGCGGGCGCGAAACCCCGTAATGCGTACGCCGAGACCGACCCGTTAGATCGCCGAAGTCCGCTCGGCTTGAATTACGCCTCGCACTGCGAAGAAAGTGATTATTACGTTCGTCTATAATTCGGGGCGCAAGTCCGAATCAATTCTCATATCACCTCGCCAACGGCGACCTTATCGCCCGCTATTACCGCTAAATTATTAATACGCAACTTAAGATTAACAGGCAATTATTACAACGCGGACATGCTTCGATTTCGGCGGATATATTACGCAGAATCGAATGCTCGCACACACACGCACGCAATTCATGCAAGAATCGCGAGGAAATTCTCACCAAAACGCGCTCACAATTTCGAGACGCGGTGCTTACAGCCGATATAATACGTCGAATTTACGCAATTCACACTCTCACGTAACCCATATAATAATCGCGAAAGAAAGTTGCATCGACGTGCACGCACAGTTTCGACGCGAAGATTCACAAACGAGAGACAAAAGAATATAACAAACTGACGCGAAACACACTCACACTCAGACGACCGACATACCAATACGAACGAGTCTTAAACATTAGACGTGCGAGAACCAACGCAAATATAATCTACGGAATCCGAATCTCCAGAGAGACACACACGGTTATTAGAAACGCGAGTAATGTCTCGATCCGCGGAAACCGATACTTTCGAGGCTCCGGGGCTCGAATCGCTTGACGACGTGGCCGTGACGCGAAAATCTACACTAAAGAGTCGGGCTTAGCCCGTACACCAAAGTACGAATTCACGGCGACGACGACAGAACGAAACGATTCCGGGCGCGATCGCGAGTGGCGAATATGGCGGAGGATAACCTCACCGGTACTTTTCCTCTCGTGGCGGTTGCACGGGGCCAGCGACGTCGACGTCCTCTCCCTCGGGTCCGTCCTTCTCGGTTGTCGACCGCCGGGATCCTCTCCGCTCGCTCTCGTCTCGTGATCGCTCTCGTCTTTTTTAAACTTTGCTCGCTCTCGCTCGCTATCGTCCCGCAGGCTCGCACCAGTCTGATCCCGGATCGTCGCGATCCAGAATCGATACCTGTGGGCCAGCCGGGGCTGCGCACACGGGTGCGTATTATCGCGGCCAATCACGCGTTATCACGCGCTGTGGTCGGCGGGCGGCGCGCTCACGGTCGTAACGGGGGTGCGCGCGCCCCGGTATTACAAATAATAATCAGCTGGGCCCCTTTCCGCGGGGCCGTCGCAAGGTCTAGGGTGAACAGCTTGGCCGGAAGTATCGCTGCCACCCCTCTTTTCGCCTTTTCCGGGGCCGTGTCACGCCATCGGATGCAGGATTACAGTCCCTCCGCGGGGACCGGATCCGCACGGGCCTGAGTCCTGCGCGAGGATTTCTCGCTGTCCCGTGCGTCGCGCATCACGTGTGCGGGTCCTGATCCCGTCGTGACGTAGCTAGTTTGGCTGTTAGATGTTTTGGATTTCCAAATTGTTCGCTCCTTGCCCTCTAAGGTCTTCCTTGATTGGCGATCGTATTTTCCGTGACGTTTGAGCGACTCTCCGCTCCTTCTTCCGATGAGGCTCCCAAATGAATTATTCATACGAAAGAAAATCATAAACGAAGTTAATATTACGCTCGAAATCTCAATTAATGACCCTCTCGGAGGTAACGGTACGGTTCTCGCAATGATTCGACTGGCGCGGCCCTTTAGCCCGCGCTTTTCGATCGGAGAGGACTCGGCGGACGCGCGCGAGACGGCAACGTCACACCCCCCACTCCCAAGAGAAACCGTACCGGCGTCAATCACCCTCCGCAGCCACTATTCCGATTTCCGAATCTCGAGTCGGGCGTCGGAGAGCGACCGGAACCTCCAGAGTACAGCCAAAACACAAAGCGGACAATTCACAACACATTCGAAACAAAAAGAATAACGCAATAAGTCCGAGACTCGGTCGGCCGCAGATCTTCGTCTCTCTGTAGCCGGGTCACCAAATACAATCGGCGGGTCTTTGGTGCAGTGCTTTCGCAGGCGGAGGGAAGAGGGTCGTACAGAAAATTGATCGCCAATGTCACCGCTATGAACCTTTATTGACCGCCTCGCCCGGTTACATCAATCACAAAAAAAGAAGTGGGCGACTGGCGAGGGTCCCGGGGGGGGGAGGGTCGTAGTGGGCTCTTCCGGTGTTGGGTCGCCTAGTTTAAGGCTCGGGCACGCCCGCGCGTGGACAGCGGGCGCGAGTCGCGCGGCTCTCGGACTCGGAGTCTCT
Source organism: Formica selysi (assembly GCA_009859135.1). Classification (NCBI taxonomy): domain Eukaryota; kingdom Metazoa; phylum Arthropoda; class Insecta; order Hymenoptera; family Formicidae; genus Formica; species Formica selysi. The sequence goes on from WHNR01000234.1 coordinate 8,305, forward strand.
CGGTCCGACCCGCGAGGGTCCTCCGCTCTCCATGCCTCTCCGCAGTCCGGGCAATCCTTCACCGTGGTCCCCGCCGCGCCGCAGCGAAAGCAGAAGCGCCCCAGCCGCCTTGAGCACTCGCTGTAGCGGTGGTCCGGTTCCCCGCAGTTCCAACAGCCTGTAGGTGGGGAAAGTCCGCGCCGCGAGTTGGGTCCACGGCTCCGGGCTGACCTTCTCCTCGGTCCGGTCGAACGGGTGCGACGACGACTCTCTCCGGGGGTCGTTTGCACCGCCTGGCTCCTCATTTCGGGCGTGGCCTGTGTGCCGGCTTCCGACACGGGAACCGTTGCCTGTATGCCCCGATTCTCCCGGGCGCCGCGGGCCAGGCGAACTCGGCCCAGCTCCTCTCGCAGGCCGCCCCAGAAGTAGGGGTTTCGCTCCCCTGCGGCGTCCAGCCACGCCGCACATTCTTGGAGGAACTCACGGTAGCTCATGCTCTCGTGGTTTCCCTGTCAATCGATAATACCTACGGAATATAGGGAGCAATGTAGGGTTTCAAATCCTTAACGTGTATTTTTCCGATCGCTCTATCCTCCTGGTCCGTGATCTCGTATACGACAGGTGATAAGACCTTCGCGATCTTAAACGGACCGTGGAACTTCGTGGCGAGTTTCGCTGAGATGGCATGCGCTGCGGATGACAATACATGCTGTCGCTTCAGTACTTGATCGCCGACGACAAAACGCCTATCGCGTCTACGCAAATTATAATATCGCGACTGTCTCTGATGAGCGGCGTCTAAATTTTCTACCACCCAGTCTCGCAACGCTTGGATTCGCACCATTCGCTCTTTCCATTTCGCGGTCGCAGTTTGCTCGATTTCGGTCTCGGGCTCCGGCCCCTCTCGCCTGGAGCTTACTGACGGTGGTTCTCTACCAAAATTTAAAAAGGCGGGCGTAGCCTGCAAGGACGTATGATACGCAGTGTTGTACGCGAATCGAAATTCCAACAAATGTAAATCCCAATCTCGATGATCTTGCTCGATAAACGCCGTAATCATTGTCTTCAATATGCGGTTCACTCGCTCTACGGGATTCGCTTGAGGGTGATACGGCGGTACTGTTACGTGCGCGATACCATGCTCTTCCGCGAAAGCTTTTAATTCTCGATTGATAAATTCTGTCCCGTTATCGGTCAAAATTACGCGAGGTGCTCCCCATCGATTAATAATTAAATCGTCAATAGCTTCTCGGATCTTTTTACCATTGGCCTTTCGGAGCGGGCAACATTCGACCCATTTTGTAAATAAGTCCTGTAAAACCAAAAGATACGCGAATCCACTCCGAGAGGCGGGAAAAGGGCCCATAATATCCGCGGCTACCACTGTCCACGGTGTTTCGACCTTTCTCCGCCCCATTAAGCCAGCGGGCACGTTCTGTTCGACTTTAGTTCGTTGGCAAGTATCGCAACGACGGGTATAATTCGCGACTTCCCTAAACATACGCGGCCAATAATATTGTTTCGCGACGCGCTGATACGTTTTCTCGGTGCCTAAATGACCTGCCTGAGGGGTATCATGGCTCGCTCGAATGACGTCAAGACGCGAATTTTTCGGAAGTACACGCTTCCATTGCTCCAAATCGTCTACTATCTGTGATATAACCGGGTTCGGTTTCCGGAAATACAGCTGATCATTCTCGATTCTCCATCCCGGATATTTTCGTGGCTCCGTTTCGACATTTCGCGTGTATCGTACCATTCGTCGCCCGTAATCGCGACGGCACACAATTCCTCGGCGGACTCATAAATTCGCGATAACGCATCGGGAACATGGTGTAGCGCTCCTTTGCGGTGTTCGATAACGTAATCGTATTCTAATAACTCGAGAGCCCATCGCGCTAACCGACCTGCCGGATTTTTTAAATTGTGCAACCATCTCAAACAACTATGGTCGGTAATGACTCGAAACTTATAGCCTTCTAAATAGGGTCTGAATTTTCGAATCGCCCACACCGACCGCTAGACATTCCTGTTCGGTCGTAGAATATTTCTTTTCCGCCTCGATAATGCGCGGCTTGCAAATGCGATAACGTGTTCAACGCCTTCCGATTCTTGAGTTAATACGGCGCCCAAACCGACCGAACTCGCGTCTGTTTGAAGAACGAACGGTAACTCGAATTTTGGACACGATAACGTAGGTGGTGAAGTAATGCAAAATCGTGATTTTACCCCCCTCAAATGCCAATTTTTGGTCATCCCCCCACTCCCAAGAGTAGTTCTTCCGGAGGAGACGCGTTAACGGTTCTAATTTCGTTGCACATTGCGGTATGAATCTCCTGTACCACGACGCCATGCCGATAAAACGTCGAAGTTGCTTAATATTCCTCGGCGGCGGGTACTCGACAATTGGCTCGGTTTTATCGGGATCGACCTTCAACCCCTCCTGTTGTACTAAGAATCCGAGATATTTAACCTGAGATCGACAAAATTTGCTCTTTTCGGGATTAATAGTTAGACCGGCTTCTTTTATTCTATCTAACACGCGCTTTAACCAAACGAGATGTTCTTCAAACGTCCGAGTCACAATAACAATATCGTCTAAATAAGCGAAGGCATGCGGTTCCATTTCGGGTCCTATCAAGCGGTCAAGCAAACGTTGAAAAGTTGCCGGTGCTCCCGTGAGACCAAACGGCATTCTCGTGAAATGAAATAACCCTTTGCCCGGTACCGTAAACGCGGTTAGCTCGCGACTATTATGTTCTAACGGAACTTGGAAGTAGGCTTGACTGAGATCGATAGTCGAAATATATCGGGCGGCTCGCAATTTATCTAGGATCGCGTTCATGTAAGGCAGTGGATACGCGTCCTTTTTCGACACACTATTCAATCTTCGAAAATCGAGGCAAAAACGATACGTGCCATTCGATTTCTTAACCATCACGACCGGGCTAGACCATTCGCTTTTCGACGGCTCTATTATTCCCGCTTCCACCATTTTGTCTACTTCCGCGTAAATTGCTTCTTGAATTTTCGGCGACACCGGGTAGTAACGCTGTTTAATAGGAGCGTGATTTCCGACATCTATCCGGTGCTGCGTTAAATTCGTCACGCCGGGCTTGTTCGGATCTCCCACGATTTCCGATTCGAGAAAATTTTTCAATCGACGCTCTTCCGTAGCCGATATCTCCACTAATCCGCAACAGATAGACGAATTTCTACACGAGTTACGAGTTCGCGGTCGTCCGCGCTCATTCGCGATTTTTGGCCAATGCGTTCGGTTATCCGCCGTATGCGGCCGATTCGCCCCAGCAAGAATCCCTCCGTCTTCACGGCGCTCTTCTTGTCGGCGCGCCCTCGCTTTCCGAGGCGTTTACGCGGAGCGACGGATCCCCCCGTCCCGCATCGAACTCGTATTCCATAGTCGGGTTTTCCGAAAAATACCACCTCTTTGTCGCGAAATTTACACCAATTCCAAATACCGACAGAAAATCTACTCCGACTATACACGGTAACGCCAATGTTGGTAACGCATAGACTTTCAATGATTTTACTCGATGACGGAGCGTAATGGGAATTTCGATCTCCCCCTTTATTCGTGTGGTTTGACCCGTAGCCGTTGTCACGCGTTTGCCGTCCGAACTTCTAAACCGTAACTCGAATTCTTTCACCAATTCGACCGTCGATGGTCCGAGGAACGTACGACTCGATCCTGAATCCAATAACGCAAGGACTTCCTTCCCTAATATTCCGACACGTAAAAACAATAACGACGATTCATCACGACAACCAAACGCACTATACGAAAATTCACAATTATTTGACACGACACGAATAGGGGGTTTGTTTAAACTAGGAGTCGGGTTTCCCCCGCGAATCGACTCCTCTACCCGTTTCCCGTACAGTCGGGGCACGTACGTAATGTTACTTCGGCGCGACCGCAACGATAACAATGTTTTCGCGCGCGGCCTCACAATCTCGCGAGAGATGACCGATGTCATCGCAATTCCAACATTTTGCTGTAGAGACGCGAGACGGTCGTGTTCCCGTCGGCGTGGATCTTGTCGATGACGAACTCGAAGCCGTAGATCCCGTTTCCGACGTCGAAATGTTCGCGGCGCGGTCCCTTCGTCGCTTCTTTCGCGATCCGGCCCCCGAATCTATGGAACTAGCGGAGGTATTCAGCGCGGCGATTGTATCGTGCCGATTCGCGTGACGGTTAGCATTTCGCGGAGATCGATATGCTAAATCGGGAAATAATGATTTTTCGGGTGTCGGCGGTGCTCGGTAGCGGTGCGCTAATTGGTGGCTACCTTCCACGCGAGTCGCGACGTCCTCCAACGCGTCGAGATCTTCCACCTCGTCCCGGCGCATGGCGATTTGCAAACGCGGCAACAAATTGCGGAACGCGTAGCTAACTTGTTCGGCAGCGCTCCAGGGTGGTGCCAACCGATCGAACATCGCCCGTAGACATGTAATATAATCCGCCACGGATTCTTGTTCCCCCTGGGTTCGCCTTATTATTTCGTCGCGAAGAGCGAACTGGAAATCGGGGTCACCGAAGCGTGTACGCCACGCGGATTTAAAAGTCGCCCACGTAGTTAATCGATTGCGTTTACCGCGGAACCAATGTAGCGCGATACCGGACAAAAAGAATGGCAAACAGCGGAGAATGTCCTCATCCTCTACCGGCACTAAATCGCGACCTTCCTCAATTCGCATCAAAAAACGTCTCGGCATCTTCCCCTCGAGTTCCCGAAAATTTTAAATTCCATTTCCGCATGACATTATACGCGGTCATCGCGGAATTTTCTGGTGTCCCGCGCGACGATTGGTGTCCGGCCGAACGCGGAGTACGGGGAGATTGCGACGGTTCCCGCGCCCCTCGATCCGCCATGGGGCTGTCCGGACGTACCGGCTCCTCCGGAGGTAGCTCCAGATGGTCGTGATCCGACATTTCGTCTTCTCCTTCCGCGAAAGATAATCGAATTCCGGTACGGTCGCCCCGCACGCGACGCAATAATCGAGCGGTTAAAATCGAATAACTTCCTTCGGTTGGAAGTCTTCGCCTATTTAATTCGTCGATAAGTTGTTCGTGATTTAATACGAAAACCCACTCGTCCTCGGGATCTACACGAATCATACGGTCTTCTCGACTTTCCTATTCCAAACGTAAACACACGCGACCGTTACACGACGAAAATAACACAGCGAATACCCCAAAAGAACAAAAACGATATCTCGAACAAAGAAACAATAATATTACACGAAAATATGAGAGCCTTGTTTTCGAACCTCTCGCAACGGTTAATTTCGAACTTATATTCGCGACGAAATTTAATAATTTTTCCCCAATAAATACTTCAGGTTACTTTCGAAGACCGAACATATAAAATACGAACGATGAAATACCTTTCACGATCGAGAATTTCTTTTAGCGACGTTGGTTTTGTCGCGAATCTCTAACACGCAGGAAAAAAAAGAAATTTCCTTCCCGACCGTTTCTCGCGAAGCCTAATCTTAACCGAATTTTCTCTAAAGCCAAGCGCCTCTTGCGCTCCTCCAAAATATTCAACGTGGCCCCACGTTGGGCGCCAAATTTTTGCGACGCCTTTTCCTACCGTCTCGCGGCTGAGCGATAAACGCGGCCGCCGACTCGTTCTCTCCGTCGCGCGGGTGTAAATTGCGCCGACGAACAGGAGCTAATTCGCCGAACGGGAGATGCGGAATGGTCGTTGACAAAAACGGGAAAACGGAGAAAAAGATCCACGCGCCAGGTGGGAACGGGATGTTAGGAGTTCCGCGCGTACCGTGACGAGATCCGAGAGATAATCGCGAGAATCGAACTTGGGCGCCAGATACGATCTTTCACGTATCAATTCGCGAAACACGCGAAATAAGCGCGAAATAAACGCGAAAGAAATTTGTCGGAATTCGCCACGGGCTGACTAGCTCGCCTAACGGTAGAGGGGCAGGGCGAGTGTTGATCGAACGCGATAATTTATGCAAGAGGCGACAATTACGGAGACGACAAACACAACTAAAAAGAAACTCGCCAATTAAACAAAGAAATTAACAGATTTATTATAATAGCGGGAGCCGCAGCCCCTCGAGAATATTAATGATAAACCGCGCGGATATACGGCTGCGGTAAAAGAGACGCGGCTGCGAGACTGGGTGTTAGACGCGGGGCGCGAAACCCCGTAATGCGTACGCCGAGACCGACCCGTTAGATCGGCCGGAATGTCCGCTCGGCTTGAATTACGCCTCGCACTGCGAAGAAAGTGATTATTACGTTCGTCTATAATTCGGGCGCAAGTCCGAATCAATTCTCGATATCACCTCGCCAACGGCGACCTTATCGCCCGCTATTACCGCTAAATTATTAATACGCAACTTAAGATTAACAGGCAATTATTACAACGCGGACATGCTTCGATTTCGGGCGGATATATTACGCAGAATCGAATGCTCGGCACACACACGCACGCAATTCATGCAAGAATCGCGAGGAAATTCTCACCAAAACGCGCTCACAATTTCGAGACGCGGTGCTTTACAGCCGATATAATACGTCGAATTTACGCAATTCACACTCTCACGTAACCCATATAATAATCGCGAAAGAAAGTTGCATCGGACGTGCACGCACAGTTTCGACGCGAAGATTCACAAACGAGAGACAAAAGAATATAACAAACTGACGCGAAACACACTCACACTCAGACGACCGACATACAATACGAACGAGTCTTAAACATTAGACGTGCGAGAACCAACGCAAATATAATCTACGGAATCCGAATCTCCAGAGAGACGACACACGGTTTATTAGAAACGCGAGGTAATGTCTCGATCCGCGGAAACCGATACTTTCGAGGCTCCGGGGCTCGAATCGCTTGACGACGTGGCCGTGACGCGAAAATCTACACTAAAGAGTCGGGCTTAGCCCGTACACCAAAGTACGAATTCACGGCGACGACGACAGAACGAAACGATTCCGGGCGCGATCGCGAGTGGCGAATATGGCGGAGGATAACCTCACCGGTACTTTTCCTCTCGTGGCGGTTGCACGGGGCCAGCGACGTCGACGTCCTCTCCCTCGGGTCCGTCCTTCTCGGTTGTCGACCGCCGGGATCCTCTCCGCTCGCTCTCGTCTCGTGATCGCTCTCGTCTTTTTTAAACTTTGCTCGCTCTCGCTCGCTATCGTCCCGCAGGCTCGCACCAGTCTGATCCCGGATCGTCGCGATCCAGAATCGATACCTGTGGGCCAGCCGGGGCTGCGCACACGGGGTGCGTATTATCGCGGCCAATCACGCGTTATCACGCGCTGTGGTCGGCGGGCGGCGCGCTCACGGTCGTAACGGGGGTGCGCGCGCCCCCGGTATTACAAATAATAATCAGCTGGGGCCCTTTCCGCGGGGCCGTCGCAAGGTCTAGGGTGAACAGCTTGGCCGGAAGTATCGCTGCCACCCCTCTTTTCGCCTTTTCCGGGGCCGTGTCACGCCATCGGATGCAGGATTACAGTCCCTCCGCGGGGACCGGATCCGCACGGGCCTGAGTCCTTGCGCGAGGATTTTCTCGCTGTCCCGTGCGTCGCGCATCACGTGTGCGGGTCCTGATCCCGTCGTGACGTAGCTAGTTTGGCTGTTAGATGTTTTGGATTTCCAAATTGTTCGCTCCTTGCCCCTCTAAGGTCTTCCTTGATTGGCGATCGTATTTTCCGTGACGTTTGAGCGACTCTCCGCTCCTTCTTCCGATGAGGCTCCCAAATGAATTATTCATACGAAAGAAAATCATAAACGAAGTTAATATTACGCTCGAAATCTCAATTAATGACGCCTCTCTGGAGGTAACGGTACGGTTCTCGCAATGATTCGACTGGCGCGGCCCTTTAGCCCGCGCTTTTCGATCGGAGAGGGACTCGGCGGACGCGCGCGAGACGGCAACGTCACAAGCTTTACAATCGAAGACGGCATTTTCGAATCGAGTCGCCGCGAGTCGTACGTATGCCGACACGCATGCGGCGAGCTTTTGAGAAAAATGCCGTCTTTGATTGTAAAGCTTTGATAGATGCCGAAAAGCCATGATCACCGATTGTACAGAAATGATTGCTCTTCAGTCTTGAGCAACTCTTCAGAAGAGACAGTTCACCACATTTTCACCACGTCAAAGAGTATTAAGTGCGAATTGTTAATATGAATCCAATACGCGGCAGACCGGGAAAAGTTGATCCGTCAAAAATAAAAGAAGCAATATTAAAATACAAAAATATTATTAATAACAATGATAATATTATTTCAAAGACGCATGATATCTGGAACATTATAGCACGAGAGCTAGAAAATAAAGTGACCAGTAATAATTTATATGTGTTCACAATGTGCAATAGGTATGGCATAAAAAATGTGATTTTGAACAAAGATACGTGCAGTGACAAATGTGTTTCCGCGAGTGAAAGTCTGTTAAGTGACAGTTCAAATAGGAACGAAGGATCCGTAACTTGCTCGCCGGATGATAACGAGAAGCATCTTACTATTTCCCTGCTAAGAGAAGATTTTACAAATCTCTTGGTTGAAAAAGTATACAAGCGACGAGTAAATGAAAAAGGAAAAATGTACTATCGTTTACGCAAAGTTCTGCATCCTGGGAAATGGTCGGAACTATTAACAAATAAATTTTGGGAAGCCACGCATATGAAATGTGGTTTCCAATTTAAAAATCATTATATTTCTGCAGATGCAAGAACTGGCACTATCAATGGTGAGATTATTATGAATGATATGATATTATAAAACTGAGTGATATTATAAAACTTTTATTAGCCTTACTATTGCAACGCTAGAGTGACATTTAAATAATTCAAAGTGTTCAAAATTGAAACATTACAATTTCGTCTAAATTTCGCCGTTATATTAAAACGATTGCTTTAGAAAATAAAACCCGAGCGAGAACAAACAGCGTCGCGGTCACCCGCTCGGTGCGTGATCGCATTCTTCTTCGAATGAAAAACTGTGACAAACAGCAAGTTCTCGATAGTTCGAAATCAGAAAAACTTGTTATTCAGATCGGCAGAGCGCGAGTTTACGCGGTCGGTCGATTTAGTCTGCCTACGACAACGATTCGAGCCGGTCGAAATTCATGGACTTTTCGCATTCGCACTTCGCCAATTCTCGCTCGTGTCGCGTACGCAGTAGGCTTACTCGTCTCAAAATCGGTCCGAATTGTCTCGCATACGATCGCATTCATATTCTCGCGGCGGTCAATTCGGTCATATCTCAAACTGTATTCTTCAGTCAATTAGTGCTAAGACATAGTGAAAGTTAATTGTTAAGAGTGTGGAGTCCGAGAGTCGACGCTCGTTAACCGTTCCGCGAATGTCCTCTGCCTCGCGCCAAGCAGCATCCGGCGTCCGCGTGCAAGATATCCGTTCTCGCGAGAGCTTCTAGCAAGAAGCTCTGCAAGATTTCCGACACTCGTCGAAGGCAGTCATTAACAGGACATTTTGAAGATATCCGTCGGATTCGCGGAATACGTGACGTCGCTCGCTCCAATTATTCTAAATAAAACGAATAGTTAAAACAATTTGCACTCGACTCTTTTCTCAATCTCCTTATCCTCCAGCGAATCTACGGATTCGCGTTACACACCGTTTCTCGCTCATCTCTGAGCGTCTCTCTCTCAGTTTCGGGCGATCTCGTCGAGGTCGATTCCCGAACACAAAGCTTATAAGTTTAAAGAAAACAAAAAAGCCAAATATATTCATATTCTATAGCCATATTTTATAGAAATGTTTTATTATATCTTCTAAACTTTTCGCTGATTTGCTCTTAAGTCGTTCCGTTGGAAAATTTGTAGAAATACTTTATGGAAAATTCTTTATATAGATATGTATAGTCTCTTTATATATAGTCTTAATCCTTTGGTTATTACGCACTATAGCGTTTCATCGCTTACTTCATATTAACATATATAATGCATATACAATGATTTAGATTCGCGCGTTGCTGTTATCTATTACACACGTTCAACGGTGAAGTTTTATGTACAGCAGTATAGTTCAGCGTCCATAGGAAAGAGTAGCTAAAGGATTAAGAGATGATGAAAAGACGTGCGGTTTTACTCTATTTAAAAAAAATATATATATATACAATTTTCTTTCACATAGTTTGAACATATAAATATATTTTTATGGTACAATTTTCAATCCACAAATATGTAAATTCAAAAATGATAATTTTTTCTTCAGGTTCTTGTAAATGCGGCAGTACATTAAGATGTACTATAGAGGATACTGATTGCACTAATAATTATCTACAATTAAATTGCACGTACACACAAGGAAGAGGAAATTGCGGCAAGCGATATTTAAGAAATCCCATAAGAACAATCGTCGGCAAGGAATTGCAGCAAAAGGCAGTTCATGTATATCGAGCTGAAAAAGCGCACATGTTGATGGCAGAGGGAAATCCAGAGCCTCCTCATTTATATAGTTCGGCTGTTTTGCATGCAGCTAAAGCAGAGGCTGTAAAGGCGAATTATGTGCATGCGGATGCTTTGAAAGCATTAGTTATTTTAAAATCAACATCTCTGAACAATGTGATTCATAACATTAGATTAGATCCAATTTTTGTTCATTACTGGACTAATCATCAGTTAAATGTTTATAGAAGATATTCCGTCGAAAATGATGCGTGTATATTTGTCGATGCGACCGGTAACGTTGTAAAAAAAATATGTAAAGCTGACGGATCAATTTCAAAGCGTATCTTTTTATACCATTGCGTCATTAATTGCGAGAATGGACAATTTTCAATTTGCCAAATGATAAGTGAAAGTCACAACACCAACTCGATTCATTTTTGGCTGGCAGAATGGTTACGTTCTGGTGCATCAGTGCCTAAAGAAGTAGTATGCGATTCGTCCAGAGCGCTTCTAATCGCAATTACTCGCGCATTTACAGGCTATCTTAATATTGAAAATTACGCCGATGCATTTAGAAACTCCAATTTACCTAGATGCTATATTAGAATTGATGTCGCACATTTTATAAAACTATATTGTAAAATATGTAAAACTTTAAATAAGCGAGTAAGAACTTTTTACTTAGGCGCAATTGGTCAATTAATACTCTGCAGAAACATAATAAATGCAAAAGAAATAGTAAAATCCATTTTTACAATAGCATTGTCCGAAACCGATGGAAATTTAAAAAGTGGTTCTTCAACGCATTGTGATCTGGAGCGAATCAAATTAATAAATTTAATGACAGCGGCTAATGTAGAATTAGAGAATCTCGAAACCGATGACAATGATAGCGCTATATTCGAAATTGAGGACGATGAAACAAATATTTTTATTAATAATCCGTTTGAAAATTCTTGGAGTAGGTGGGGCAAACAGATTTTAGATGAAGTTAAGTCCTCAATTGCTTCAGATACGGGCGATAGAATCAATCCGCATTATTTTCCATAGATAGTTGAACGTCTGATAATTCATATTAGATTATTACCACTCTGGACAAATATCTATAGAGATCAATTTGGTTATGGTCGCGTACCTGCTTCTAGTGCATCGGTCGAAAGCGAATTTAATAAATTAAAATCTTTATTACTAAAAAAATTGTCCATTAATGCGCATTGATTTCTTTCTTCAGAAACACGTAGATTACTTGCGTGGAGTGTTAAAAATTGTCGACGCACAAAGCACCAACAATACAACGATACCATCTACCGATCCAAAAGATATATTGTTGACTTCCACACCTGTAAAAGAATCTAATTCCGATATTAATTTAATATTAGATTCAAATAATTCATGTCCTGCATGCAAGAATAATGATAAACCATCAGGTGCACATGTTTGTCATTTTTGCAAGAAATATGTACACGCATTACCTCAATGCTCTTTACCGTTTGGAGATGTTGAAGAGGGTTATGGTCAACCACGCGTATGCGTCATATGCAAAGATAATGTGTAAGATATAAAAGACATTCTGGCAAGTCGCGAAGTAGAGAATTGGCGTGGATTCGGACAGGTAAAATCAAGTAAAAGCGAAGCATTGTATCTTGGAAGTAAACCGCATAAAATAATAGATGCTTTAAAATGTAAAAAGCTGCAAAAATACCTATTATGAAAAACGGTAATGATATTTCATTAAAGTCATTAAAAATTGACAATAACAATTATACTGTCGCTAATACTTGCGCATTTGACAGCGTTTCCCAAATATTACTTGCAGCAGGACATGACTTACATAATATTTTGAAACATATGGAAGAAACAATAGAAACAAGTTTGTTCTTTAAATTAATTGTCCATACCGTAAAAAATGGAATTAATCAAAATATTTATAAATTGCGCGCACAGATTCTTTTAGATATATTTCCGATATCCAATACCGGTGAATGCAAATATATCGATTGTGAGACAAATGTAGGATATTTAGCTGGCATATTATTTAAAGAAATTCCCAGTTTTAAAGAGACGTCCCAGTGCAATTTTGGTTGTCCGCCACGATACAAAATATTACCTGTAATACAAATTGAAGAAACAGAAATTGCAACTGGTACACATTTTGATGAAATTGTTAAGCAAAGTGTACTTTTGGAAGGAGAACATCCTTGTTGCACAGAAGGCTGTATTGGATTTGAAAAAACAACGTTATCCGAAACAGGCAAGTGATTTAAAATGTCCAAATCATTAATGAACGTAAATTAAACAAATAATTGTCGCAGCATGCTTTATGTCTAAGCCATCAAAAATAATCTTTACTTTTAACTTTCCATAAGATTTTATGCTGCGACTTCATTGCACACAAAGGAATATAAAAATAATTCTTCTTTCTTCAATTATTTTAGAAAAATGATCTCGTATATCACAAAATGATCTCATTCGTTTCTTTTACAGGAGATATTATTATTTTTGAAATATTCACAGTGAGTACAGCAGTCAGTCAAGTAAGGATGACTGACATTAGCGAATTTTTCATAAATCCATTAAATAGGATCACATATAAATTAATTGGAGTAATTTCATATAAGAAACCTATGGTAACAAGGAACATCCAACTAGGACACTACACAGCAATTTGTCCAAGAGCCGGGATATGGGTCGAGTACAATGATCTCGATAAAAAAGAAAGATATCTAAAAGAGAATGCTAAGATAATACCAGCATTATTAATTTATGCCAAAGAAAAATAAATGTTTGTAACTCACACACACACACACACACACACACACACACACACACACACACACACACACACACACACGCACACACACACGCACACGCACACGCACACGCACACACACACACACACACACACACACACACACACACAAAATTGCATAGACTTCTTGCATAGACATATGTTCATAGACATCTCTTCTAACATCTGTTTTTATTATTAATGAACTTACAAATGCCGTTGTGATTTCCGAATGTGATTTTGTTATGTTTATGATAATAGATTTATAAGTTAGATTTATAAGTTATATTTATAAAGTATGATATTATAAAAAATCACAAAAAATTTATAAACATTTATATTTATATTTATTAAACAATTTATATTTATAAAGAAATTGTTGTTATACTTAAATATTTTTCATCCCTTTTAATAAATATATAATTTGCGTCTAATATAAAAATTTAAAATTGTTTTTACATTCCTAATCATTAACTGTTATAATTTTACTAAAAAATGGATGTATAGTTTAATTGTACATTGATGTAGTTTTTCGTTCACAAACACATACACATCCTCATGCATACCCGTATACATGCAAGTACATATATTTATTTCAATACCTTTATACGTAGAATCATTAAAAAAATTTAGGATAAATCCATTACTGAAAAATATAATAAAAAAAACAACGGGGTACAAAATCTGAAACTTTAGATTTTGATGGTACAAATTATGTCGCTTCGTGTGTACAAGTAGCGATTGATTCTGCTCGTCGCAAAGGGTACTTTACTGTTGAAACTGTGAGAGGTCGGGGGTAGTTTTCGAAGGAACGGCGGGGGTACAAAATCTGAAATTTTAGATTTTGATGGTACAAATCATATCGCGTCGTGTGTACAAGTAGCGATTGATTCTGCTCGTCGCAAAGAGTACTTTACTCTTGAGATTGAGAGAGGTCGGGGGTAGTTTTCGAAGGAACGGCGGGGGTACAAAATTTGAAACTTTAGATTTTGATGGTACAGATTATGTCGCGTCGTGTGTACAAGTAGCGATTGATTCTGCTCGTGGCGAAAGGTACTTTACTCTTGAGACTGAGAGAGGTCGGGGGTAGTTTTCGAAGGAACGGCGGGGGTACAAAATCTGAAACTTTAGATTTTGATGGTACAAATTATGGCGCGTCAAATGTATAAGTAGCGATTGATTCTGCTGATTGGAAAGAGTACTTTACTCTTGAGCTTAATAGGGCTAAATTCAATTGGGGGTTGTTTTAAGCATAAGGGCTAAGTATATTGAGTTTATTTAGGTGGTACAAATTAGTACAAGTTCAGCCCTTTCGATTTCTGGTCTTATTTTTATCTTTTTGTTTTGTTTTAGTTTGGTCCTGCTAGCTTAATTTGATGGTAGCAGCGCCACTGTTTTTTTGGAAATGGCACGAGGTACAAAATTATTATTAATGGTACAAATAGTACAAAATGGGTACTAAATAATCTGATAGATCCAGTTTGATTCTGTTGATTTGGTCCTGCTAGCTTAATAGAGGTTTGATATTGACCACGTTGATATTGACCACGGTCCCGATTGACCACGGTCCCGATTGACCACGTTGATATTGACCACGTTAATATTGACCACGTTAATATTGACCACGGTCCCGATTAATCACGTTTATATTGACAACGGTCCCGATTGAAAAACCACGTAACACACACACATGCGGGGGGTGCAAGGGTGGCCTTCGGCGGCCGAAGTTCGGCCCCCCTCCCGCACCCCCTCCACCAGTCAGGCACAATGGACCTCGCTTTACAACTTGCAAAGTACATGCCCTAGTAACGACATGTATTGATCCGTGGTCAATCGGAACCGTGGTCAATATTAACGTGGTCAATATTAACGTGGTCAATATCAACGTGGTCAATCGGGACCGTGGTCAATATTAACGTGGTCAATATCAACGTGGTCAATCGGGACCGTGGTCAATATTAACGTGGTCAATATCAACGTGGTCAATCGGGACCGTGGTCAATATTAACGTGGTCAATATCAACGTGGTCAATCGGGACCGTGGTCAATATCAACGTGGTCAATCGGGACCGTGGTCAATATCAACGTGGTCAATCTCAACGTGGTCAATCGGGACCGTGGTCAATATCAACGTGGTCAATCTCAACGTGGTCAATCGGGACCGTGGTCAATATTAACGTGGTCAATCGGGACCGTGGTCAATATTAACGTGGTCAATATCAACGTGGTCAATCGGGACCGTGGTCAATATCAACGTGGTCAATCAGGTCCGTGGTCAATTTGAACCGTGGTCAATCGGGACCGTGGTCAATCGGAACCGTGGTAAATCGGAACCGTGGTAAATATCAACGTGGTCAATCGGGACTGTGGTCAATCGGGACTGTGGTCAATATCAACGTGGTCAATCGCAACGTGGTCAATTGCAACGTGGTCAATCTCAACGTGGTTAATCGGGACCGTGGTCAATATCAACGTGGTCAAACGGGACGCTCCCATACTTTTTTCATGAATTTATAGATACAATTGATATCATGTTATCAAATATTTTTAATTAATTGTTACGTAATATTGAAATGATAATTTCAGATGATGACAAAGTGATTTGGAAGTTTATCCAAGAAATGTACAGTCCAAGAGTTAAAGAGTGGAATCCTGCTGTCGATGTTTTGTACCGATCGATTGATGATATTGATTAGTAAGTTTATCAGAATAATTATTACAACTGGCATAGGATTTCCAAATCGTTTTCTATAATTTCAAATTCCTTCCTTATTTTATTATAGCACACGAGTTATGATGCCAAGGCAACCACTTGCTAGGAACAAGAGCCCCCGGGTTTCTCATGCATATGACTCTGACGTAGAATTAGTGACGTCATGCAATACAATGAACTCTCATCATGAAGCATATGATATATCATCAGGTCCATCTTCCAGCAACGAATGTTCTAATGCCAGATTTCAAATAGAACCAGCAGACAAGAGAACTGCATTAATTGTCAACCCACATGTCGACGAAACTAAAGATCTTGTGAATGAAATAGAACTAGCTGTAGAGGAGAATAATTCAAGGTAAAAATTGCAATTAATTCATCTTTCATTGTTTTTTTTTCGATTTGATAAGCATAGTTATATTATTTACAGCATCAGGAAAAAGAGTCCTGTATGGGTTTATTTTGAAAACAAGGATGCTCAATATGTTGTATGCACCATTTGCAATGCTAAAGTTAAGCATTGTGGTGGGACAACGAATTTAAAATCACATTTGGCCAGAAATCATTGGTTATTGTGCTCTCGCATATTAAGGGGATCCTGGATTGATTACCGAACTCCGACGGGTTAGCGCCCTCATCTAAACGTAACTAAAAGGATCGATAATACCGACATTTTTAGTTCCGCCATTACCAACATAATTATTTCAAACATGCATAATAGAAAACTCAATCTTTTGCATTGTGTTCCATATATTGAAATGAGACAATATCACAATATATTTTTACTGCTTTATATACAATAATTAATTGATAAATTACCAAACTTTAATTCATGCGTGAGAGATATACATGTACGCACTAAGGCCCTGCGCACAATAGAGAAAATATTAGGAATAGGAATAAAATATTAAATATCAGGTGGAGCAATTTGGAATTATTTTACTTCAAACAAGAAAACGGAATGAATTAATTATTTCTAATTTTTATTTTTTTATTTCATTATGCGTTAATCCATTCCGTTCCCTTGTTTGAAGTAAAATAATTCCAAATTGCTCCTCCTGATATTTAATATTCCTATTCCTAATATTTTCTCTATTGTGCGCAGAGCCTAACATTATCGCAATTTCTAATATCTTCTTTCTCTCGATCATACGCTTACTCTGTTTCTCTCTGTATCTCTCTTTCTAATCGCTCGCTTACTACGTACTGCATATCGCTTAGCTTTATTCTTTTAGCATATTTGCTTACGCGTTTATTCGCGCTTCTCTCTCTCTCTCTCTCTCTCTCTCTCTCTCCCTCTCTCTCTCTCTCTCTCTTATTTATTCATTCATTATTTTTTCATTCTCATTATTATATTTTTGTATTTGTTCAACATTTATTCTTCTGTTTTATTCTTATCTCTCTACACGTAAATAAATAAATTTATTTATTTTTATTTTATATAGCATAAATGAGATATACACAATACAAGTTATTTTCTTTTTTTATTTCACTATATATAGTTAATACAATACATAATTACGTTTCACTATAGTTAAATACAACACATGCACATACAAAAATACACACACACACGCACACGCACACATACATAATACTTTTTTTATTTATAAAATATACAATATCTTATTTATGCTTTATAAAATAAAGATGAATAAATTACTTTATTATCATGTAGGAAAACAAGAATAGAAAGAATAAATGTCGAACAAATAAAAGATTATAATAATGGGAATGAAAGAATACAATAAAGAACAAGCAGAGAAAGAGAGAGAGAGAGAGAGAACGAATGAGGAGCAAGCGAGATAGCTAACATGAAAGACTTCCGAAGTCTCGCTCGCGAGGCTCGCTTTATCTATAATCTCTCGCGTTATATATCGTTACTGTAAAATTTTTGTTTTTCGCGCTTATTGATCCGAAGATAATTACAATGAATTAATGATATTTTACCGATTAAAATGATACCAAACACGATATAAATAGGGTAATTTTTAATCAATTATGTAATTAAAATTATGATTACTTATTTCAATGCATGCCACGATCTGCACATTTCGGCCGATTTCCGAGAGTCAACGCCTATTGCGCCCCCCTTGCGTCTTGAGATCCTCACCTAGCAACCGTAACCAAGCGCGCGTCGCTCTGCCTCAGGTACAGTGCATCTGTACTGTGATGCGGTTCCGTATCCCCTTACTGCCAAATATCAGTTTTAAACGCGATCTCTTTAGAATTTTTTCAAATAATTAATTCAAGAACAAAGTTTCAATACTCGATTATTAATTACATTTACGATATAATAATCCTAAAATATTATTAAATTATATTCGATAGATT
Source organism: Formica selysi (assembly GCA_009859135.1). Lineage (NCBI taxonomy): Eukaryota > Metazoa > Arthropoda > Insecta > Hymenoptera > Formicidae > Formica > Formica selysi. The sequence goes on from WHNR01000234.1 coordinate 26,541, forward strand.
AAATTTGTTAAATGTCTCGCGCGCGGAAACTCTTCCCGATATATAAATTAATAAATAATTGTAAATTTAAAGTTTTATAAAAGACGCTTTTATTAAAAGCACGAAATACTTATGAACGATATTATTTAAGTTATGGACTGTTGGATATCCCCAGTATATGATGTCATTATATAAATTAGAATAACGTAATTATAATTATTATATTTTTAGCAATAGGTTTCCACGTCACCTATGAGGTACTATTGTTGACGCGTTTTTTTTCAGTGGTTTCCCCTGTAGGCCTAGTCCACTAAAGTAGAAGAATAACGAAAAATAGCCACCAACTAAAGGACGAAATAACAAAATTAGAAGAATATAAACAATAATTTTAAAATTTATAAAATTAAAATTTTGTACTATTACGCGGTTCGCATGATTCGATGATGGTTGGAATATCTATCTGGATATTTGAAGAACTTATTTGCATCAACGAAGATAATGATGCATCTTTCAAACAAGAGCGTCTGTCTGTTTTAATATATTTCATTTTGGAAAAAGAACATTCACACAAATAGGTGGATCCAAACATGGAAAAAAATCGAAGACCGAAATTTCTAAGCTTCGGATAAGTCGCTACGTCTAAAATTTTGAAGAGCTCTATTCCCTTTTCCGACCGCGTTTTAAGGGAAAAATCACATTGTAAATCGCAAAGTTCCTGTTGCAGTTCTATATTTTGTTCTTCGATTTGCACGGTAAGAGGATTCTCGAAAAGAATTAGATCATTTTTAAACATCCCAAAATCACTGAACCGCGTATTAAATTGACTTATAAGTGAATCGATTAAATAGAGATGCTTCTGAAAATTGCAATTTGTGCCATGCTCTTCGAAAAGAATCTGACAAGATGGAAAGAAATATAAAGTACTTGCCTCTATATGATTTTTAAATAATAATAATTGTCTGCGGAAAGAATCAATGGCACTAAATAATTGTGAAATAATTTGATTACCTCTTTGCATCTTTCAATTTAAGATATTTAAATGGTTAGTCAAATCAGTAATAAAAGCGAGTTCGCAAAGAAATTCTAAATCTTCCAAAAAAAATTTATATTCGTCGCATTTTGCAATAGATAGTTCTTGCAAGAAAAGGAAGATTTCTTTTCTTATTGCAAAGAACTTTTCTAAACATTTTCCGGCACTAAGCCAGCGAACTTCGCAATATAAAGGAACATCGGTATAAACTGCGTTATGCTCTTTGAGAAAGTGTTGAAACTTTCGATGAGAAAGAAATTTATTACCACCTTTAATAAAATTAATAATTTTTGTGACTGTCTGCATTGCAGTACACAGTTTAACAGCTTTCCCGCATAACGCTTCTTGGTGAATGATGCAATGAATAATGGGAAATTTTAAATTTTGCTGCCTGATTAGACCGAGGAATCCATTTTGTGAGGCAGTCATTGCTTTGGCACCATCAGTTACTATAGCCGAACATTTTGTAAAGTCTACATCAAATTCTTTGAGAGTGTTTTCTACTGCTCTGAAGATATCAAGACCCGTAGTTGTGCCATGCAATGCAACTAAATCTAAAAGCTCCTCGACACATGAGAAATCGTTTTGGACGATTCGAGTAAAAATACTCAATTGGCTCACGTGTCGATTATCGATGCTTTCATCAAGACACAATGAAAAATACGAACAAGTCGCTAACAAGGATTTTAACTTATCTTTGATAGAAGACGCAATATTATTAATTCTACGCCCTACTGTTTGAATACTAAGCGGAATGCTCGCAGCTTCGTCAACAGTTAATTTATTGTCAAAGGATTTTACTGCCCCAACGAGGCATTTTTTTACGAATTCGCCCTCAGCGAATGGCTTGGAATGTTTCGCAATAAGAAAAGAAATAGCGTACGATGCAGCTACAGCTTTTTCATTATCATGACCGGCGTTAGAAATTAATGTATCCTGACAAATGCTATCACCTTCCTGATAAACTAATTTTAATCCTTCAAGTATTTTTAATTTTTCCTGACATGCATAATTTGAATATTCTCCGGAATGTTTGATTCTATAATGCCTTTCGAGAATGTATTTTTTTACAACAGAAGGCTCATAACCACATAAAAGACAAATTGTCCGATTGCGAACAAATGCGAAGAAAATATCCTCCCAAACCTTAAGGTACCGTTGCTCGTATCTCTGCTTACTTGAATCAGCCATCCTTCAGATTTTCGATGAAAAATTAAATATGGACAAGTCAATGAACTAATTATACTAACTTGAACTGAGCACTCTTTCGAAGTAAGACGTTATGCTGACACACGCTTTAAAACAGATAACAATCGGTTAAAACAATTGCGCAACAAATTACCAGCGCGCGCAGAATAAATTAATTTGATCTATTTGTATAAATGTTATTTTTCCCAAATGAAATATATCAAAACAGACAGACGCTCTTGTTTGAAAGATACATCATTATCTTCATTGATGCGAATAAGTTCTTCAAATATTCAGATAGATATTCCATCCATCATCGAATCATGCGAACGGCGTAACCGTACAAAATTTTAACTTAATAAATTTTAAAATTATTACTTATATTTTTTTAATTTTGTTATTTAGTCCTATAGTTGGTGGCTATTTTTTTTATTCTTCTTCTTTAGTGGACTAGGCCTACGGAGGAAACCACTGAAAAAAATGCGTCGACAATAGCACCTCATGGGTAATGTGGAAACCTATTGCTAAAAATATAATAATTATAATTACGTTATTCTAATTTATATAATGACATCATATACTGGGGATATCCAACAGTCCATAACTTAAATAATATCGTTCATAAGTATTTCGTGCTTTTAATAAAAGCGTCTTTTATAAAACTTTAAATTTACAATTATTTATTAATTTATATATCAGGAAGAGTTTCCGCGCGCGAGACATTTAACAAATTTAATCTATCGAATATAATTTAATAATATTTTAGGATTATTATATCGTAAATGTAATTAATAATCGAGTATTGAAACTTTGTTCTTGAATTAATTATTTGAAAAAATTCTAAAGAGATCGCGTTTAAAACTGATATTTGGCAGTAAGGGGGTACGGAACCGCATCACAGTACAGATGCACTGTACCTGAGGCAGAGCGACGCGCGCTTGGTTACGGTTGCTAGGTAAGGATCTCAAGACGCAAGGGGGGCGCAATAGGCGTTGACTCTCGGAAATCGGCCGAAATGTGCAGATCGTGGCATGCATTGACTTATTTCATTAAAAATAATCCGGTTTATGTCTTATTTAGTGTCATTTTAATCGCAAAAATGTAATTAATCCATTACAATTATTTTCAGATATATAAAATGCGAAATACAGAGATTTTATTTTCTATAATAAGATCACATATATACGTCAAAGATTACAGATAAAGGGAGCCTGGCGAGCGAGACTTCGGAACTCTTTGATGTTTGTCATCTCGCTTGCTGCTTCATTCTTTCTTGCTCTCGCTTTTGTCGATTCTATAGCATCGAGGATCTTTCCTTATGTACAAAATATAAACACTTTACAAAATAAAAACTGAAACTTACATTTTAGATTTTATTAGTATGAATATAAATATAATGGATTAATGAGTTTCTTGCGATTAAAATGATACCAAACATGACATAAACTGGATTATTTTTAATCAATTATGTATTATATGTAATTATGATTACTTATTTCATTAAAAATTATACGATTTATGTCGTGTTTAGTATCATTTTTATCGCAAGAATCTCATTAATCCATTATAATTATATTCATACTAATAACATCCAAGATGTAAGTTTCAGTTTTTATTTTATAAAATGTTTATATTTTGTACATAAGGAAAGATCCCCGATGCTGAAGAATCGACAAAAGCAAGAGCAAGAAAGAATAAAGGAGCAAGCGAGATGACAAACATCAAAGAGTTCCGAAGTCTCGCTCGCCAGGCTCTCTTTATCTGTAATCTTTGACATGTATATGTCACCTTACTATAGAAAATAAAAGTTATACAGGGTGTCCGGTAAAGATTGTGCCAACGCTCGTGAGCGGGTAGAGCACAGTAATCTGAACAGAGAAGTCCTGTAACATTTTTTTTATATAACGCTTAATAAAGGAGTTATTATTGAGTAAAGTCTGGCCAATCAGCGCCAACCTTTAGCCGGGCGCACGTCAGTAAGCCCGCGCTGTGAAGTGTGCGCCGCCGCATACTATCAGGCGGGCGGCTCACCGACGTGCGTCCGGCTAAAAATCGGCGCTAATTGACCAGATTTTATTCAATAATAACTCCTTTATTAAGCGTTATATAAAAAAATGTTACAGGACTTTTCTGTTCAGTTTACTGTGCTCTAGCCGCTCACGAGCGTTGGCACAATCTTTACCGGACACCCTGTATATTTCGCATTTTATATATCTGAAAATAATTATAATGGATTAATTACATTTTTGCGATTAAAATTACACTAAATATGGCACAAATCAGATTATTTTTAATGAAATAAGTAATCATAATTTTAATTACATAATTGATTAAAAATTATCCGATTTCGTGTTTGGTATCATTTTAATTGGTAAAATATCATTAATCCATTGTAATTATTTTCGGATCAATAAGCGCAAAAAACAAAAATTTTACAGTAACGATATATAATGCGATAACGCGAGAGATTATAGATAAAGCGAGCCTCGCGAGCGAGACTTCGGAAGTCTTTCATGTTAGCTATCTCGCTTGCTCCTCATTCGTTCTCTCTCTCTCTCTCTCTTTCTCTGCTTGTTCTTTATTGTATTCTTTCATTCCCATTATTATAATCTTTTATTTGTTCGACTTTTATTTTTTCTATTTTTGTTTTCCTACATGATAATAAATTAATTTATTCATCTTTATTTTATAAAGCATAAATAAGATATTGTATATTTTATAAACAAAAAAAGTATTATGTATGTGTGCGTGTGCGTGTGCGTGTATTTTTGTATGTGCACGTGTTGTATTTAACTATAGTGAAACGTAATTATGTATCGTATTAGCTATATATAGTGAAATAAAAAAAGAAAATAACTTGTATTGTATATCTCATTTATGCTGTATAAAATAAAAATAAATAAACAAATTTATTTATTTTTATGTAGAGAGACGAGAATAGAAAGAATAAAAGTTGAGCAAATAAAAGAATATAATAATGGGAATAAAAGAATACAATAATGAACGAGCAAAGAGAGAGAGAGAGAGAGAGAGAGAGAGAGAGAGAGAGAGAGAGGGAGAGAGAGAGAGAGGGAGAGAGAGAGAGAGGGAGAGAGAGAGAGAGAAGCGCGAGTGAACGCGTAAGTGAATATGCGAGGAGTGTGAAGCTAAGCGATACGTAGTACATAGCGAGCGAGCGATTAGAAAGAAACAGAGCGTATGATCGAGAGAAAAAAGATACTGCAATAATGTTAGTGCGTACATGTATATTACTCTCATACACATGAAAGAGACGAAGATAGTACGATTATGTCTGTCTTTGTCATGTACGATTGCAGCTCTGTCTATCGCGACATCACGCAACTAATCTACTGCTCTGTTTTACTCTTTCGTACAAATATTGCACATACACATAAACACAAATTTTCATCAACTCCATTTTTTTGTATTATTCTTTTAAGTTCAATTTTAACGATTACATATTGTTATTTCGTACAGTCTATTCTATGGGATTGGTTTATTTTATACATATGACTTGCAGAAAATTTATAACAATCAAATATTGTTACGAGTCGACAACTGTAGACGCCATATTGGGATAAAAATAGATAAGAAAAACTGTAATTTTTAAACTTTTTGGAGATTTCAGCATAAAATCGATTGTCCCATAGAACATTGATGTATGTACTTTAATCATGTAAAAGCATTTGTAATTCTGTATAGCCATTACGAAAACTAGTACAGTTAAAAAAAATGCGTTTGTTCGGTAAAACAGACATGTTCCTGGATCCCCTTAAAAAATAACAGAGATAATACATCTGAATCTAGTAGTGAATCGACAGCTGGAAATGATCCGCCACTCAAACGAAAAAAATTAGCATCAAAGATAACAACATTGACTCCTAATACATAATAAAAAAATATTAGCCTAAAATTCATGACTCGTTTCAGCAGAGCAAGTTATCCCGAATCGACGAAGCCTTTGAGAGGAAGAATTCTTTCGCAGGTTCGTACGAATTTTAAACAATCAATAAGCACATTCGTCAAATCGACATTGGTCGAATGCTCGTTTATCAATTTCAGAAGGAGGAGCACAGTCCAACAGAATCACTGCAGCATTAATATTTATGATCGCCAAAGATAAAGAACCACTATCCATAGTTGATAGAGAAGGCTTCAATTTCTTGATGAAAATAGTAGCTCCACTTTATTATATACCTGATCGAAAGACTCTAACTAAATTAATGGATAATCGCTATGTTGAAGCAAAAGAATGTTATAAGTCCATTCTTGAAAAAGCTTTGTCCTATACTTTAACGTGTGATAATTGGACAGACTGTACTTTCCAAAGCTATTTGGGTGTCACCATTCATTACCTGTCTGAAGATCTTGTTATGAAAAATGGATGTTTGAGAGTCTTTCCGCTGCATACAAATCATACAGGAGAGTACCTCACGGAGTGTCTCAATTCAGTCATCGATGATTTTAAATTAGATCGAAAAAAAATTATGGCAATCACCAGTGATGGAGCAGCAAATATTAAAGCTGCTGTACATAATGTCGTGGGCCCTGAAAGACATATCTGGTGTTTTGCACATTTTTTGTCTCACCTTGTACCTAAAATATTAAAGGATATGCCAGAGATCAACGATATTATTGCTACAGTCAAGAAAATTGTTGTGCTTATCAGAAGAAGTGTTGTGGCTTCAGACGAGTTAAAACGGTTACAAATATTTGATGGGAAGACAGAGGGAACTGTATTGAAATTTATTCTCGATGTTCCGACTCGCTGGAATTCCACACTCTACATGTTAGACAGATTTCTCGCTCTGAACAGTACGTTCATGCAGTTACTTTGAAATGCAAAAGAACAGACATTCCAGATATGCTAACTCGTAGCCCAATTGAAGTCCTACAGGAAGTCGTGTCTCTCATGAAACCAATTGAATGTGTCATCAAGGAAATCAGCGGCAGCAACTATCCTACTTGCAGTGTTATTATACCAATCATTCACTGTATGACACTATCAATTGAACAAATTAATCTTTCAACAAACGACGGAATTCTTTTCCAGACAAAGCTCCTTGCATCGATTCAACAGAAATTTAAAGATGTTGAAAACAATAAGATTCTCTCAGTTCCTGCAATACTTGATCCGCGATTCAAACGAATCCATTTTCAAAATGTCCGTGCAGCAGCTGCTGCTGTGGAACGAATCAATAAAGAAATGAAATCGATTATTAATGTGAAAAAAATTGAGAAAAAAAGATCAGTTCAACGAAATCCTGCGGGAACTAGTCAATATAGTCTTTGGAAGGTTCATGACGATTTGGTGGCAAAGTGTACTGATGAAAGTACGAACGATGAACATCTTACCCATGAATTAAGACAATATTTAAAACAACCAGTAATTGCTCGACACCACGATCCATTTCAACATTGGAAATCTTTAAAGCACTCATTTCCAACGCTATACGAACTGGCAATTCGACACATCAGTATTATTAGTATCTCTGTACCAGCAGAAAGGAAATTTTTCGAGGCTGCTGACATCAAGAGCAATGAGAGGAATCGAATAACGGGTGAGCACTTGAATCGACTCTTATTTCTTGGATCTCTTTCAAAAGAAGAATGGAAATTCGGATGAAGAATTTTTCTGCATCTAGACTTTCATTATTCATTGTTTCCAATTTTTCCATTTTACTTGTTACCTTGACTTATTCTTATATTCTTATTATTCTCGGTTTTTTATACTGTAAATATCACATTTGCACATCAGACATTTGTTGGTTTTTTTTAACAAAAACACTATGCTGTGTAGTTATTCATGAGAAAGAAATACATGCTGGCATAATTCTTTTTTTCCTTTATCCCGCTCTTTATATTGGTGACCTTGGATCTGTTGTTTGATTTTTTATTTTAAATTGATGATTTTCTAACTGAATACGACTCAAGCCAGGTATGAATTTTATCATAGGCATATTTATTTTGTGCATGGACCTTAATTATACATATTCCCTTCTAAATGTCGGAAAAAATCAACTGCTTTTCTTTGCAGGACCACTTTGATTTACAAACGGCAGTCTCAAATCATACCAATTCAAATTATCCGAAGAAATATGGTAAGGAAATGGTAGAACAATAGACAAATAACAAAAAAATTTTCTAAAATATTAAAAATTGTTTAGCGATCAATAAAATAAATTTTATATTATCAAAAAGTTGATGCATTTTCAAATATCATTTTATGTAGGTGTAATATAAAAAGATTGTTAATATTAAAAAAATTATAAAATTAGTTTTTAAATATTAAAAAAAAATAAAATCGATATATCGATTTTCCGATTTTTCTTTTGCAACAATCGATTATTTAGTATCGATTTTTTTCATTTTTATCGATTCTTTCGATATCGGTTTTTTCTTCAAAATCGCGCATCCTTAGTTTCCACCCTTAAAAATGCACCATTGCCGATATAAGAAAATACGTGTCTATTATTTTTGATAGCTCTACAAGTGTACCAAGTTTCAATAAAATCGGCGAGTCACACAAAAGTAGATTTACTTTTCAGTGCTTTCCAACTACGACACAAGTCGACACAATCGTATACAGCTAAAATGACGTGTTCGATTGTGTCGTCACTCAATTGATTAATAAAACTTATAAATTCTGTTAATAAGATAAAATTGTAACTATATTATACTTAATTTACATAATTTGATCAGTTTTTAATCTCTTCTCTACATATTTGATAAATATAATAAGTTAATAATTCATTAACAATTTTTGTTGAAAAATACTAACTTTTACAGCGAAAATATCTTCTGCGAGTTTAAATTATTATTACAAATCGTTGATCTTCTTTATGGCTGCTCAAATCGTTGATATATGCACATATTGAGCATATAGATCGGGAATAGCGTTCCAGCTACAAGTCGACACTGTATAATACTGTGTCACACAGTGTATCACTGTGTTCCATAGCTGGAAAGCAACCTATATTTATGTATACATGTATATGCATGGTATACAAGAAAAATATAAATACACATATGTATATGATACATATACCCAGCAAACATCGAAACTAAAATATTTTATTTATTATTTTCTCTCCGATTATAATTTGCAAGCGAGTTTGAGGCATTTTTTTTCTGGTCAATATTGTTACGAGTATCAGGATAGATTTTTTTAAAATCATAATTTCTTATCATTTTAGAAAAGGCAGCAGTTTATTGCTTGTTAGTTTTACAAAACTGTTTCCTCATAATCTTTACATCCTTGGAGTATTTTTCCTCATAAGGATTGCCTCCTAAGGCTATAGTCATGGCGAAAACTGCAGCATAAATTCCATAATATATGTCATCAGATTGTGTTTGAACTTTCTCAAAAATTATGCCACTTGACCTTACTGTCGGATAACGAAGATGTATATATTTTTCTCTTTAGCAACCAACTTGTATATGTACAGCCGGATAGACTATTATATACGCGAAGTTTGGTGCCATCAAAAGAAGAAAAAATACATCGCCAGTGATCACAACAATAATTCCCTCCAATAATTTGTAAGCTTTCATTACTCTATATGACTGGCTGCAATCATATGAAGGAATAGCAGATATTGCACACTTTGTCTTTCAAGTTTCCTTAAATTTCTTCTGGATTAACTGGTTTTTAGTAACTAGAACCAGCTCACGAATTGATCGCCTCTGGGATAAAACTTTTTTTTAACAACCAAAGTGCACATGCAAAACGAATTTGGTGGGAAATATTTCTTAAAACAACCAGCTCACGAATAGATCGCAGTAGTGTATCTAGGCCGGTTCTAACCCAGGTCCTCTGAGGGGGGGGGGGGGGGGGTAAGGGGCGAGGGGAAACCGGTGCGGGGGGTATGACGTCACGCGGGGGAATCGCGTCCTAACCGGTAGGTGAGGGGTCCGCGGAGGGGGGGAGGGGGACCGCGTCCTAACCGATGGGCGAGGGGTCCGCGGAGAGGGGGAGGGGGACCGCGTCCTAACCGATAGGCGAGAGACCTGCTAACCTAACCTAACCGTCGCGAGACGTCCGCGAGTAGGTGTGAGAGAGATAGCGCTAATGATATTCTATGAGCGTGGGAGAAGGATAGCGCGAGGCGTCCATATGAGCGTAAGACAAGGATAGCGTTTGCATGCACGTTGGAGAGAGATGGCGCGAGGCATGCACTTGGGAGAGGGATAGCGCGAAGTATGCACTTGGGAGAAAGAGAGAGAGATAGCGCGAGGCATGCACTTGGGAGAGGGATAGCGCGAAGCATGCACTTGGGAGAAAGAGAGAGAGATAGCGCGAGGCATGCACTTGGGAGAGGGATAGCGCGAAGGATGCACTTGGGAGAGAGAGAGAGATATCGCGAAGCATGCACGCGGATGATACGGCGTTCGCAAGGCGGTGTGAGAGAGATAGCGCGAAGCATGCACGCGGATGATACGGCTTTCGCAAGGCGGTGTGAGAGAGACAGCGCGAGGCATGCACGCGTGTAGGAAAAGGATAGCGTCCGCATTGGCGTGGGAAAAGGATGACGTTCGCATGCATGTGGGAGAGAGAGAGACAGCGCGAGGCATGCATGGACGTGGGAGAAGGAGGCGCAGAAATAATCAACATTTTTTTTAAATATAATAATAATAATATTTATTCAAAAAATTGTATATAATATAATTGTGTGTGTGTGTTTAAAAAATAATAAACTAATAATAAAAATAAAAATAATAGTAATAATAATAATAATAATTTAAAGGTGACCATCTGAAACATAAAAATACATATCTTGTTAGTATATCAATTTAATTTTTATAAATCTAATATAAATTTTAAAAAGAAGATACTTACATTATCCTCCTGGAACCGCAAGCTCTTCCTCCCAATCTTCCTCCCATTCCTCCTCCTCCCAATTTTCGGCCTCTTCCTCCTCCTCCCAATTTTCCTCTTCTTCATAGGGCTCAAGCCCAAAAGAGGCCGCAAGTAGAAAATGTCCTCGTACTGCGTAGGGTGCACGCATGCCCACTCGCGAGCCCCTCGCGTATCGCCCCACAAATTGGCGTGCGCCCAACGCAAATTTTCACGCACCCACCGCATGTATCGGCGGTGGATCACGTCAATTTGCACGAACTGAAATATATTATTAATTAATAAATATCACACATAATCTCGCACACAAAAACACTGAACACTACTTACCAGATTAAGGTGAAACATTGGCATTTTTATACTCTAAACTGTTCTTCACAGACTGTCGGTCAAACACTTTGTGACGGACACAACGGGATAGACATTGTCTCGTTTAAACATTTTAGAATAGGGGATGAATCACTTACGAAGAACGCTTACTCTCAGCTCTTGATAAGAAAACAAAAGGTAGCACGTTCCCGCGGACAATTGTCTACAAGTCTTTTAAATATGAATAATATATTATTATAATATGTAAACCACTATCGAACGGCTATTGAACGACTATCGAACGGGTATTGAGCAGCTTTGAACGGCTATCGAACGGCTATCGAACGGCTTTGAACAGCTATCGAACGATTATCGAACGGCTTTGAACGGCTATCGAACGGCTATGAACGACTATTGAACGACTAATGAACGGCTATCGAACGGCTTTGAACGGCAAAACAATTATTTATACACCATTCAAATATTTATACACCATTCAAATATTTAAAGTCTATGTGCATGTACTTCTGTAGTATCATGTAATTCTAGTAGCATGTAATTCTGTAGTATACAAATGTAACATCTGTAGCCTGATAAGGTGGCTGACGCCGCTATCTAACGTCACGTACTGAAATTTAATACTCGCATACTGGGATAAGAAAGAGGAAAAGGGAAGAACAAAAGAGAATAAAAATATATTTTAACAATAATTTATTCTAAAAAATGTTTGGGTGAATCTTTATGATGATTCGTCCACCAATTAAATATTTTAAATAGATTTTGTAAAGCGCAATTTTTCAAATGTTTTTCACAGCGCATAGTATTAGTAACATCTAGCTTATTTAACGAAGTGATATCTTCATAGTCCGCATCCAAGGTCTCAATAATAACGTCGTTTCTCGCATCATCGTCAAGTATATCGGCCAGCCATTCTCGTTTTTCGTGTCCTTTAACGTACACGATAGGAGATGCTCCATCTTCCTCTTCCGTCGCACCCATCACAGCTCTCGTAATCAAACGCCTGGCGAAGCTGTATGGAACGTTTCCATCCTCCCATTGAAGCCCATGGTGATGTCCGATTAGCCATGAAGCTTGACATTTTTCAGATTTTGTAAGCGCACGCCATGGTACGGGACTTGCAAAAAAGTAGTGAGAAAGAACACATCCATTTCTCAATATCGCTACTTCCTTCACGACAAAATTTCTCCCGATAATGAATCCTTGCAGATCCACAAACGTTGGCGCGATCATGCTGATAATATTACTGTACGATTGCAAGAACGATGTACGACTGCTGTCGATCGTCAAAATCTCAATCTTTATATATTTTTGACATTGGAGGGGATATTTGCTGATTTAGGTAATTTTACGAACTACGTTGGTCAATGGGCAATATTCAACAACGCGATCGTGCAAGATGAGACAATAGGCGGTGGTATTTGCAGGTATATCCTCCTTGCACTCAAACTCTAATCTCACGTCCACGGTGGAATTTTTGACAGACTCGTTTTGTCGCGAGCAATCGATAACCGCGAGAGGACCAATGTAAAAATTTTGAAATGTTTAATAGCACATCATCATTATCACATCCGTAATAAGATTTGCCAAAACGAGAGTACATATCGAACAAGAGGGTGAATCTATTTTTATCGAAATCTAAATTTAAATCATCGTAGGGATAAAATTCCGAGTTTAGATAGAGTTTAACGTTGGTCAATTTGCAGTCGTCGAATGTAGTAATATCTTTTGACACAGCATTCTTTCTGCCAGTCTGCAGCGCAAAGATCACGTATCGCGGCTTCTCCAGCTGAGAGGCGGCTTTCACGGTCCACGAATGCTTGGTCGTATTATGCAATAGAGGAAATTCGTATAGATCCCAAGAGCGAAAACACATATTCAAGTATCGCCCGCTTTCCAACGCGCGTAGCAAGGATAGTTTATTGACCTCGCTCAATATTACATGTGGCATATGCCATTGTATCTTGAATAATTCGATATCAGCTTCAACCGAAGCATGTCCAAATATGCAATTGTTGTCGTTGCGCGAACGTATCAGAATTAATTCGTGACGAGTGTTAATCACAACTCGCTTATAATCTTCGCAAAAACCCAATAGTATGTTTAGCGGCACGCAAAAATTGAAGTAAGCTTCAACAGCATTATGCGACATATTCCACGCAGCATTCTCCAAGATTTTACCTTTCTCGGTTGTTAGAAAGACATAGTTTTTAATCGTGGAAGTTATTCCAACGTTTCTGTTGCGGTCAATCTCCACACCGTCGAGTTCATATCGAAGTTCATCAAACATAAACGCGACACAATTGTTTCCCAATACCACTCTTGCCCCTTCATCTACCTTACGCACCCTCAATTTTCCCTCGACGTATAGAAAACTTTCACATGGTAGCGTGTACAAATCTTGATGTTGTATCGGTATCCGTATCTCGTCGCTATATCCAAGCGTTGTGTTGGCGTATGGATTGTACGTATGAGTCTCAATCTTGACGATACGATCGTCAAAGATCGGCTCGCCTCCGATATTCAAGATGTCAATCATATCGTTCAAGTATTTCGTACGACGAATCCCAATGATTTTAAAAACTCGCGGTTCAACGCGCTGAGCTTCTTTTTAGCGTAACCAGATATCTGATTATTGTCACCCGATACCGCAGTTACTCGCCTACTCGCAAAAATATTGTCCTCCGCAAAAATATTGTCTCTCGCGTGCTCCGTGCTTTCGTTCAACACAAGCATTTCATTTGTCAAACGCTTTATTTTTGCCGCCGCCGTATATGCAATCTTACGGTAATTTCCTCTCCTCGAAAATCGAGCATATGTCCTTCTTGATCAACAATGCGTATCGTTAAATCAGTAATGCTCCGTGCGACGATCGGTAGATAAATGATCTGTGCTGACGTTTCCGATATCTTATATCCTGGCGGTACGCTCGGTGAAAATTCATGTATCGTGTGTACGCGCTTGACATTGCTGTACGCGCCAGTGGTTACGCTGCATTCTATACGAATAATATTTACGCTAATAATATTTATCGGTACATCCGATTCGTGCCATTTCCGAGGCTGTAATATACGATTCGATGAGAATCCCAACAACGATCCAACGTTGCCCGGTTTACTAAAATTTATTCTATAGACACATTTGATTTCACTCTTTAGCGTATTATGATTAGCGCGAAGCATTATTGGATATTCATCGTGTTCTTCACCATCAACAATATCGTTGGAATCAACTACGCGTCGATGTTGTAAAATTGCACATCGGAGATATTCGTTTATAGCGTGTAATTCGTACGATCCCTCGGGAATCGTAATTTCCTTATCGTCGTTATCAAAATAAAATTTATTATTCCAAGAATTCACGTTCGATATCGTATGATAAGTTTCAAAATCCGTTAAACCAAGCTCGTAATCGCCATCGTTTAAATCTATAGCTGGAAAGTAGCTTACAGCAAGAACGCTACTCTTGCCGGTCAACGTAAGCGTGAGTGACATGCTGGAAAACTGTCGAACGAATACTGAGACGCGACGGTGAATTGTCAGGCTTTAAATTCATATCGATCATCGACCGTTTGAAGAAATCGAAGACACAATTGTCCACAAATACTTTGATTATAATTTTGATAGGCCGTGTGATTGTATTCTATATTTGCAACATTCTGTCCAAAATATCGCACTAATTCCTTGGGCGGTCGAAGATTTCCAAAACTATCGAAATATACCACAAGATCTCCCCTCTTTGCATACGCAACCCAATGAGTACCGAAACCATCGACGTCATCCAAATTGACGATACCGCTCTCATTTCGCCGTACACCGTTTATCGGTTAATTATTGCGCATGAAAACGCCTCTAAAAAATTGTATACGCATACGTCTTGCAAGTTGTTCCAATTGTACATTAGTTGTTACACCGGCAGGCATTTTAATTTTTACGTTTTTTTTTCTTGGCCGCTGTTGAGAACCTTCGTCCGCGCTTGTATGGAGTGAGATAAAGACCGTGACCTTCCATGGCGCGATTATGACGTTGCATTTCTTCGAGCTGACGTTGCGCCGCCTTGCTATCGTTCACGCCTTCGCGATTCCCGCTGCTCCGCCAGCCAACGAACCGAGAACTCCCAATAATGGTAAAATGGGTAAGATACCACCGCGCTTCGCTATAGGAAGTATTCGTTTTTTCGCAGTCTTTTTCTTCATTGATGATTTTTTTTGTTTTCATCCCCATACCGAATTTTGTCTTTGCTTTCATAGCCGCCCAAACAGCTGTAGCGGCTGCTGTTTCACCAAGAGTCGAATCTCTCGCGGTAATACGTGTTCGCGCTTTCGTGGCGAGTATATTATCCGCAACGTGTCGTTGACCGAGATCGTTGCTTCGGGAATAAGCTATGTCGTGCTCGCGACACGCGGCATCCAATGGATTGATACCTCGATCGCCTCTAGCCAATCGTGTTTCTAAATGAGTTCCCGGTCCGCAAAACTGATAGCCTGGAATATGTAATTCGATAGGAAGTGCGTTTATCGCACGATTTAACAAACCGCTACCTCTTATAATTTTTGCTGGCATTTGCCACAATCTTTTATTAACGGTGTTGGACCGTCGAAATGTGTTTGTTGGCACGACAAATTATAATGTCGCGTACATCGACGATACTGTTGAACCTCTGAGTCAGCTTTTATATGTTCGGGAAGCTTGTCCCACAATTGTTCCACGTAGCTACCAAAGTCTCGCAGTAAAACAATCTTGGGGATAATCTGTAACTGCTCGGTGGTAAGCTCGAAAATATCGCTGTCAACCGATAGAAGAAGAAACATTTTTGAGACTGAGCGGTTTCGATTCGGTGCGCCTCTATAAATAGGGCCCCGATGACTTATTTTCCAAAATCTGATTTGAGATTCGCGAGAGCAAACATGCGGTTCACGCGACAAGTGACGATAATCAAAGTGATAAATTTTGACGATAAAGCACGAGTAATGTCCGAGAAAGAAATACGCAAGCATGGAAACATGCTGCCAACTAGTATACGCGGTATCATTTGCGGTCCTTCGAATTGCGGTAAGACTAACGTGTTGATAAGTTTGATAGAAAGTCCACACGGTGTACATTTCGAGAATGTGTACGTATACTCGAAATCACTTCAACAACCGAAATATCGATACTTTGAAAATTTGCTATCATCGATCGATGAAATTGGTTATTTTACATTCTCTAATAATAGTGACGTTATTCCACCGAGCGAGGCGCTTCCGAATTCCATTTTTATCTTTGACGACGTGGCATGCGATAAGCAAGATACGATAAGAGAGTACTTTGCAATGGGTCGACACTCGAGCGTCGACTGTTTCTATCTTTGTCAAACGTATGCCAAGATACCCAAGCATCTCATACGGGACAATTCATATTTACTGATTTTATTTAAACAAGATGGTACAAACTTGAAACATGTATACAACGATCATGTAAATACTGACATGTCTTACGACGATTTTCGCGCATTCTGTCAGAAATGTTGGCAACACGAGTATGGATTTGTAGTGATTGATAAAGACAGCTTACAGACTGATGGACGATATCGAAAAGGATTTAACGATTTTGCAATACCATAAAGTGGTTAGTTGCTATCGATACATCGATCGAGCAACGTCTAAAAATTTTCGTCCGAGCGCAACATGACGACGACGATTGACAGTGACGATCGTGAGAAGATTGCGAGAGAGATTGTAAAAACGAGCGAATCAATCCGCAAAAAATATCGTTCTTTAAAAACCGGTCAAATGGAGGAAGACGTCGCATTGGAGAGGCACTTTAAACCAATTATCGAACCTCTAAAACAACTTGTCGAAAATACAATCAATGTGGAATCTAATGAAGCGAAAATCGAACCATCGAGTATGCTCGAAGACAAGCATCTGAAAAAAGAGTCTGGAACAAAGCGAACAAGGTCAAATATATCATTGAACGATTCGCTAATAACTTCTACTCCAAATCAATCAAAACGTAAGCGAATGAAACAATTATCGAATGTGGTTACTTCTACTCCGATAGAAGATGTACAATCGAGTCAAATATTGTACGAAAGATCGTCTCCGTATGTAGAAGAAATTTTCGAAACCACGCCTGAAACGATTGTGACGTCGGTTCAATATCAATTACAAACATCCGAGGGTCAAAGTACATTGCGCACACATCTGGGTCCACTAGGGCAAAAATATGTGGGAGCTATTTTGAGTCAAGATAAAAATAACAGTATGGATTATGTTTACGGTGTTGAATTTTGCAACGAAGGAATGATGCTTGGTGATAAAATTTTTGATGTGGATAAAGATGACAATATAATTATCGGTGGAATAAGATACGTGGGAACACCAGGTCTCTACGAGTTGATTTTCAAGAGAATACCCGACGGTGACGTATACAATGACGATGATAAAATTAAATACAAAAATATATAACTGGCGACAAATGCGCATAGACGTGGCAATGATATGCGTAATCCATTGTTAAGTAACAAGGGATACAAGTATAAATATATAATAGCGCCATTAATCTCTATTAAAAATATAATAGCGCCTGGGAAAAAAGCTGGAAGAGGTATAAACATACCGCGCGCTATGGCGTTAAACGATAATAAGATCGATTATGTGCATTGGAATGATCCCAACGAGTTGGTAGATCGCTTGCGATTGCTGGAAGCTTCGCGTCAAGCCGGCAACAATGCCCACGACAATGAAATATTATCAATTATCGAGGAACTTTACGAAGCTGGCCTTATTATAAATTAATCTATGCGTCGGCGAAATGAGTCAGTCTGTCATTATTGTTTGTATCGAAATGTCGATTAATAAATTTGGATTATCGTTGGGAACACCGAACAACTCATACTATCAATGGAATGGATTACTAAGAAATTACGTGCGCGATAACGCTCTGTGTCAGACAGCCTCCGGCTTTGACGCAAGGTCGCGCAAGATACGACGGGTAGCGCAACCGGAAGATGATACTGATGCCGCAAACAAACAGTACGTGAAAATACATGTCAAGTCTTTAGAAGATAGACTGGAAGAACTTGAGAAAAAAATAATCACGCTCGAGACGAATATGCAAACGCTGCAAATAATGATGGAAGAGATGCAGAAAATGCTTCGGTATGCAACTCACGCGCAGACTACATCTAATTCAGCGCAGGAGAAGAAAGATATATAAAGAATATACGTGGAGGAATTATCTTATTATTGCAAATTATGCCTCGATCAAATATGTCGCAAAAGACCTCTGAAAAACAGCTGCTCGTGGAAGAATTGCATGCTCCAGCGAGAAAAAATTTCCCACGTAGACATGTCATAGTATACGGATACGACGATCTGTGGCAGGCGGACGTGGTCGAGATGCGTCCATATGCACGATTCAACAAAGGCTACAACTACATACTCACAGTTATCGATGTGTTGAGCAAGTATGCGTGGGCTGTAGCGCTCAAGAGTAAGAGTGGAAACGAGATTTCGGATACGATCGCAAAGATAATTCGAGACGATGGAAGATGCCCGAAAAATTTTCAAACCGACAGAGGAAAAGAATTTTACAACGCAAATGTACAGAAACTCGTGAAGAAGCATAGCATTAATCATTCGACGTACTCTGTCATGAAAGCCTCGGTCGTGGAACGATTCAACCGCACGTTAAAGAACAATATGTGGAAAATGTTTACGCTTAATGGAAATTACAAGTGGATCGACGCGTTGTCCCGGCTCGTTGGAGAGTACAATGCGCGAAAACATCGCACTATCGGTATGAGACCTATCGATGTTACCCCCGCGATCGCCGATAAACTTTTAAATACGGTATACAGCAACGTAAAGATTGCAGCACCGGCAAGATTCAAAGTAGGCGATCCGGTACGCGTGAGTAAAGTCAAGACCATCTTTAAGAAAGGTTACACGCCAAATTGGTCGACCGAAGTGTTTAAGATGGTTAAAGTGCAGAAAACTAATCCCGTGACCTATGTACTCAAAGATTCGCGCGGAAATCCCATCGCCGGCGGATTTTACGAATACGAGTTACAACGCGTTGCTAATCCCGACGTACATCTCGTGGAAAAGGTGATACGCAAAAAGGGTGACAAGGTTTATGTGAAATGGCTGGGATCTGATGCGACACACAACTCTTGGATAGATAAAAATAATATATTATAAATATGTTAACAATAATACATAATAATATTTTACAAATATAAACAATATTGTATACATTATAAAATATACATATAATTTACAATAAATATACATATAATTTACAATAAATATACATATAATTTTAACAAATTTAAGAAATTAGGCTCTCGAGTGACATCACAAATTCTAATAATCGCGGGCTAGTAAGAGCCGGAACGCGGATGGCAGTGCGTCAGTTTCATAGAAAAATAAGTTTTCTATGAAACTGAATATGTGCACAGGGCACGAAATTTACTTGGTGTATACCAAGATTTTTAAAATTAATCTCAATTCGAGATTTACAATAATCCCTCTTTACCCCCCTGGAGAGACGAAGGCGAGAAAAATATCGGGGCGAAGTCGCTGAATCGGGAATCGAACCCGAGTCTTTCGCTTGCCGGGCGACTGCTCTTACCTCTGAGTAGGGATTATTGTAAATCTCGAATTGAGATTAATTTTAAAAATCTTGGTATACACCAAGTAAATTTCGTGCCCTGTGCACATATTCAGTTTCATAGAAAACTTATTTTTCTATGAAACTGACGCACTGCCATCCGCGTTCTGGCTCTTACTAGCCCGCGATTATTAGAATTTGTGATGTCACTCGAGAGCCTAATTTCTTAAATTTGTTAGTTCACGCCGGCTGAAAGATGGCGTTAATAGTAATAGATATTATAATGCAAATGAGAAGTATCGGTGGTGTGGGGTCTGAATAGCTCAGAGGTAAGAGCAGTCGCCCGGCAAGCGAAAGACTCGGGTTCGATTCCCGATTCAGCGACTTCGCCCCGATATTTTTCTCGCCTTCGTCTCTCCAGGGGGGTAAAGAGGGATTATTGTAAATCTCGAATTGAGATTAATTTTAAAAATCTTGGTATACACCAAGTAAATTTCGTGCCCTGTGCACATATTCAGTTTCATAGAAAACTTATTTTTCTATGAAACTGACGCACTGCCATCCGCGTTCTGGCTCTTACTAGCCCGCGATTATTAGAATTTGTGATATAATTTTAATTTACAATAAATATACGTAATTTTTATTTACAATAAATATACATGATTTTTATTTACAATGGTATTTTGTAATGTCCCCACGGTAGCGTGTCGGTGGTTTCGGGTACAATATACCGCTTGTCATCGTACGGACTTAGAGCAATTTTTGTCTCGCGGATGGTGTATACTTCGTGTAATTCAGATCTTATACAAGACTGCTGACGCGTCATTTCAATCTCTTCGTTCAAACACCGCGTGTAATCGTCGAACGTTATCGTTCTCGCGACGACGTTACTCTTGACGCCTTTTACTTTTTTCGTATCCTTCTTACCATCTACTTGCAACGCGTACATTTTTGCCCTAAGCCCGACGAATTCGGTCATGATGGCGCCATTATTCTCGTCCTTCATTAAACCCGGTATCTTTTTATTCGCGAGTGGTATACCGTACACATTGTCCACCGCATAATCGCTGGTATCGAATCTGTCGACGTTGCGCTTTATATTCTCATATACATCGTCGCACTCTATGTGATATATGAGACTGTCGGTGTCGGTGCACATGACTTTACATTTCTCTCGATACATAGGTACCATATAATCGTGGTGAAACTCGTACAAACATGTCTTGGATATGTCGAGTATACACATACCCACGTAGATTTATTAAATCTAACTTCGAGATTGCGCAATTCAACGGCGATCAGATTCTCCGAAAACACGCTTCTACTATGAAAATTTGGTTTTGCGATCATCGCCTCTGCGCCATATCTTCCATCCCAATGTGTCACGAGCTTAATATTAACATGATTGCGCACATTTTCCATCGTTTTGCCAAATACCGCATTATTCATTAATTTATACAAATTTGTTTCAAAATCATTTTTCGCGAGTGTTCGGAATTGTGTATTGAGTTCGATATAACTGCGAAGCCATGGAGATTGCGAAAACTGTAATATTCGATGTATTTTTGTAACGCGTAGTCCGTGTCGCGTGCATTGCTGCAGGTTGCGGTAATGTATTACGCAACGCTTCTTATCATATAAGGTTGCGAGCAGCTTATCCTGCCGCTTACCAGGTGGTTTGTCGCGTGTCGGGCAAAACGGTAGGTCGGTGTGCGCATCGTGAACACGTTGCGGATACTCGAGATCGACTTCAAGGATGTAGCCTATAGGTGAATCGAGCGCGATCGATGATGTATCAAAATCGGATACGTCGTCGACCCATCGAAAATCTGCATAGGGCAAAGGTTGACACATTGCCCATCCGTACAAATTATTTACATCAAAATACGTGAGATATGATGAAGGTTTCGATGGATCGTACGATTCCATATACTTATTATTAACATGTGCGTATCTGTTGGAACTTTGACTCAAACCACCGCGTATTCCGCGTTCGATAAATAAAACCATGTCGATATCCGTAAGCAATTCGAATGTAATATTCGTATGCTTCAACATGGCGTCCCACGTGTATCCGGGAAGAGTATAGTAATACGCGGGGTCGAGCCCATAACTTTTAATACAACTCTCGCAGAAATTTTCAAAAATATCTGCTAATAACAAGACATCAATTTTGAGATACAAGTCGCTATATTCGCCCAGCGTTCGAATGGAGAACCGCTTCCAGACGTTCTCGGCGTGCGCGTAATCGCTCTCGGATATCGTGTCACCGGTCAAGGAACTGTAAAATGATTCGCGCGGTGGTAAACACATATCTTGCAACCTGTCGCCGCAGTCAATATATTCGTACGGAAAGACGCCCTTCCGTGTTAATAAATTGAAATTGTCATTCGATAAATTTAGAAATTCAGATTTTAAAATTTTGAGTTTGTCTTTATTCAAGAATGATGCCAATTTATCGAGACTAGCTGTGAGAAATTTATACGAATCGATAAAACGCAATTTAATATGATTTTTTTATTTCTCTTCGGCAAGTTTAACATTTTTCGTAAACGATATATATTTTTCCTTTGTTATTGGAAGTAACTCGATTTCCCCTTCGAACGCTGTAGCTATTTCCATGATAATAAAATGTGCGTCGTAACCGGATAAATTATGAAAAACTATTAGAATGCAAAAAGAATCTTTATAATTTAAATTGCAATTTGAATGCGCGGGACCTCTGTATCGCCCGGTCAGATGGCAATGATCGCGTACGCGTGTATCGTCTTGTACGAATGGTTTCTCGCAAATGTGACATTGTGTCGCGCTATGAAATTTTTCCCATTCATTAGATGTTAAATTTACCATGGGGACATTAGCTGATAAAATAATTTTTACACGTTGCGCTAAATTTTTTAGTTCTTTGACGAACCATGATATGCAATCGATATCGCGACGGGAATGATACGCGGATAACGAATCATCGTACGAACAATGTACATAATAAGCAATACTGAATACTTTATGATGTTGGTAGTTTCTCTCTTCCTCCGTCTTCTCCAAAACGCACTCCAGATCGGCGTACACGACGAAAGGAAGCCGCTCCTTCCGATTATAATTGTTGAACGTGAGCCACTTGTCCTTATCGCTCGGTAATCGGATAGCGCACTCGTTCATCTCTCGACAGTCCACCGTATGTGACTGTAACTTGTCGTTCGAGCCAAAGTAGTGCAAACATCTGTAAAAGAAATAATTTTTAATTTTTTTTCAAAGATTTCTGCAATATAATTTATTAAATATATACGTACCGATCGCAGATATATTTCTTGTGTTCTTTTTTGCTCAATTGCGAGCTCACGAGGCGGGATAGATTCTTGATCCACGCGAAATGTCCAACGTTGTTGTCTTCAATGTACAACAGGTTGACGTGTTTGTCTCTTTCCAGCTCACTCAGACGTATCGGGACAATGTTCTTTTCCTCGATACTATATACATTGATTGAGATATCGTTGGCAAGTTCGAATTTTTTAATTTGATTCACAGTCACTGGAAACTCAATGTCCTGGAGATTCAGCACTGTCGTATAATGAGGATACGAAGATTCCCGATCCACTTTCAATTTAGCTGGATGTAGAGCGGCGACCACAGACCACGCGAAACACGCATTGTCATTAGATTGCACGTTGATCACCGCTCTCTTATTTATTATCGCCCGCGGTAATTTTATATGACATCCCGCGCGCAAAGGATTATACTTATTTATATTTACAGTTAAATCGAGTATTCGCGACAATGCCCACCCGCTATCGCGTTCCTGAAATTCTTCGAGCGATGCTAGAGTGGGCTCGACAACGCGCCGCTCGTACCATTCGCGTAAATCGGATGTGCGAAAGAGTTCATAGTTTCTCGTATTGATACTTTTATTTGCGCGTTTATCACCCGTCACAAATTCACCATTGAACAATGTATTAATTTTCATGTTAAAGTGTTTTTTCATCACATTTTGCACGTGTTCGAGCACAATGTCTTTGGCATCCTCGAAAAATTGACGAGGCTCGATATGATTATGATTTGTAACCGCACCAGTCAATATGCGGCTCTCGAACGCCGTATCGATCTCTCGCCAAATCAATCCGTGTTGCCGCGTACTGCATCCTGCACCCGCGTGTACAAAACGCCTGCGTAATGAGTTCCTCAATCCCTCGAGTCGTGCGATTCGGGCAATCAGCGATTGTCGAATCCCGATCGATAATCGTGGACGTTTGATTCGACTTTGCTCTTCCAACGATTCGATATATTCGTCGCATCGTTGCTCCCACGCAATGTACTCCTCTATCCAATTTACCCTTGCATATTGCTCGCGCAGATTTCGTTCGGCACTGTTTTCCGCCATATTTCCAATTTTATGCCAAAAATTTTGCTAACTAGATGCGCTTATTAGTAGCTCTTGTCTCGGAACTCTTGGCGAAAATACTGACAGGGTGTGCCTCTTTACCATGATTTTATATTCTATCTTGATGTCTCTTTCCATCATGTGTTTCAACTAAATCTTTATTTCGCGATTTGTCACGTACATTTTGACTAATGTCGATTATTGCATTTTTTTTTGTCGTCTAGAGATGATGTCATCTCAGCCAAGATGCATCGCGAAAGTTTCAAATTACATGCTGCTGTCCAAGTATGTTAGTGCAATTTAATCATGAGGATTATCCTTATATTTCACGATTTTGTCATGTTTTGACACGCGCGTTTGAATTCTGATATCTAGGGGTGATGTCATCGCGAAGCAGCCACACATCGGCGTTTGAAAATTTTATATTACGTTGCATTTTTTATGCATCAACTAAATCTTTATTTCGCGATTTGTCACGTACATTTTGACTAATGTCGATTATTGCATTTTTTTTGTCGTCTAGAGATGATGTCATCTCAGCCAAGATGCATCGCGAAAGTTTCAAATTACATGCTGCTGTCCAAATATGTTAGTGCAATTTAATCATGAGGATTATCCTTATATTTCACGATTTTGTCATGTTTTGACACGCGCGTTTGGATATCTGAGGATGATGTCATCGCGAAGCAGCCGCACATCGGCGCTTGAAAATTTTATATTACATTGCATTTTTGTGCATTCGGCTAAATCTCACACCTGGTGATGATGTCATCGCAAAGCAGCCGTACATCGGCGCTTGTATAGAAAAATTGAAAAAAATATCGCGTCGGCAATAATCCCCACCACATTGCAATTTTGCAACGCTAATACATATTTTAAATATGTTTAATACGTTCAGTATTGCATCGACCACTTGTGTGAAAGGTTCATATAAAATGTATCCTACTGAAGGATGCCTCATGAATTATTACGTTCCGATTCAAGATGCTGATGAAACTTCACCGTGTAAGAAGAAGAAATGTAACAAGTAAGTTTTAATTAACTTAAGGAATCTTTTATACTTTTTAAATATTTTTTACACCTTTTAAATATTTATATAAATAATATTTTTTTACTCCCTAGCATTTCATCCGAGCCTCGTCGTGCGGTTCGTATACTCGGAAGACGATACGCCTTAACCCCGACGTCATACAAATATTTGGACATTGGAATAAACGTTGGAGCTGTATCTTGCGTGGAATTGATTCTCGGCGATAATCGGGGCAATCAAATAATATTGCCTTTTGAATCATGGAAATCGCTGATGCAGAAACGTGGGGACATTGAACAGCTTCTACAATCGACTGAAATCCCATTGCGGGTCCGAGATTTAACATTCGAAGTGGTTAAAATATCTAATTCGAATATTATAAAAATAGGATTATCCAATAATTCTTTATATATGAAACCGCCAACTCTATTCTATTTATTAGATTTTGAAAAATGCATAGATCATATGTATTACTGGCTATGCGAAAATACGCATATTGTAAATGAAAAATTCAAACAATTTGTAACTGCTTTACAACAGAATAATATCGCTAATGTATGCGACGCTGCAAAAGCGATACGTGAAAGTGATATGTTTAACGGCGAATCGCTCATAGATTGCGAGTTATTAACATGTGCTGTAAATGATATTCTTCACGATGCTTGTAATAAATAAGTTATTTTACTATTTATCTGTGAATTTAATTATTTAACCCATCCTTTATGTATGAATAAAAACTGTGTAATAGATATGCACAGTCTGCAAAACTTAAATCTTTCTCTCGACATACTCTGCTTAAGATGTAGAAAAGTGATGAGGTAGATGAGACGTGATACTCCAGTTAGAAGGAGACAAAAGATATTAAATTAAATATATATAATCGAGAGGAGTGTGCAACGTTATAGTACACAACCGTCTACGCCCTTACGACGATCTTAACAATATGTGTTATGGCTGACGAAGAAGTTATAGTTATCGATGATGACGAGGATATCATTCTCGAAGATGATAACTTGATGGCATTTGAGACTTTGTTGGACGATTCATCAGACGAAGATCGCGTACTTTCAGAGGATTCCGATTACAATAGTGATTGCAGTATTGATATTATTACGGACATAAAGCAACGTACTTTAAACCGAGTTGAAATAAATAGTTTAGGTGCGGTGAAAATGTGCTGTATATACTTTTATTATAAAAGTGACGTCAACGAAAAATTTTGCACAGACTGTTTTATGCGAATTTCAGACTTATTTTCGAATATTCGTGTTGTGCGAAAACATGAAAGTGCAATTTTTGACCTAATCCTGGGATCGTCTTGCGCAGAGTGTAGAAAACCGCTGTATCAGATAATGCCCTGCAATATGTGCCCAATTTGCATTGTATAAGCTGGACAAAAACTTGTGTTGTGAAAAAGACTTAAATTGGAAATATCGAGAAACCCAAATACATTGCGCGATTAGAACAATATCTATGGGAGGATTTCATAGAGGTGGACTCGGCGTGTTCATGCGGGTTATGGGAAAGAACGTGCCTTGAATGTCTCCAGTGGTTGGAAGAACAGTACCGACTCGCGATGTTACAACAGAGGCGCGGAATTCAATCGCTGTTTGGCCGAATCGCGCGACTTGAAAGTTTAAGACATTCGTTACGCAAACGTTACAAACCCATAGATGTCCGTGTCCCGGCGCTGTCGACAAACACTCCTGTGACTTCACTTGTACAAATGGTACAAGGCCGAGAAATCGGCTTGAAGAAATCTAATATAATAGATTTGGATCATCGTCTGAGAGATCATGAAGAAGTGATGTACAAGGAATGGGACTTTGATATATAAAATGCAGCTGACGTCTCGTTATGAACCGCATTGAAATACTCGAAGAATTAATTGTAAGTATATATTTTTTAAAATTTTAGAACGTTCAAACTGGATATTTTAATAAGACTTGTATTTTTTCTGTTTCAGATGGTAACCTTTAAATTATTATTATTATTATTATTATTATTATTATTATTGTTATTTTTATTATTAGTTTATTATTTTTTAAACACACACACAATTATATTATATACAATTTTTTGAATAAATATTATTATTATTATATTTAAAAAAAATGTTGATTATTTCTGCGCCTCCTTCTCCCACGTCCATGCATGCCTCGCGCTGTCTCTCTCTCTCCCACATGCATGCGAACGTCATCCTTTTCCCACGCCAATGCGGACGCTATCCTTTTCCTACACGCGTGCATGCCTCGCGCTATCCCTCTCACACCGCCTTGCGAACGCCGTATCATCCGCGTGCATCCTTCGCGCTATCCCTCTCCCAAGTGCATGCCTCGCGCTATCTCTCTCTCTTTCTCCCAAGTGCATGCTTCGCGCTATCCCTCTCCCAAGTGCATGCCTCGCGCCATCTCTCTCCAACGTGCATGCAAACGCTATCCTTGTCTTACGCTCATATGGACGCCTCGCGCTATCCTTCTCCCACGCTCATAGAATATCATTAGCGCTATCTCTCTCACACCTACTCGCGGACGTTTCGCGACGGTTAGGTTAGCGAGTCCCTCGCCTATCGGTTAGGACGCGGTCCCCCTCCCGCTCTACGGGGACCCCTCGCCCATCGGTTAGGACGCGGTCCCCCTCCCCCTCTCCGCGGACCCCTCGCCTACCGGTTAGGACGCGATTCCCCCGCGTGACGTCATACCCCCCGCACCGGTTTCCCCTCGCCCCTCACCACCCCTCTCAGGACCTGGGTTAGAACCGGCCTAGATACACTACTGATCGCTTCTGGAATAAAACCTTTTTTTTACCACCAGAGCGCACATGCAAACTGCATCTAGTGCGAAATATTTCTGAAAACAACCAGCTCACGAATAGATCGCTTCTAGGACAAAACTTTTTTTTAACAACCAAAGCGCACATGCAAAACGCATTTAGTGGGAAATATTTCTTAAAACAACTAGCTCATGAATAAAAATCGCCTCTGGGATAAAATGTTATTTTTTTAATAACCAGAGCGCACATGCAAACCGCTTCTGGAATAAAATATTTGTTGAAGGTAACCAGCACACAAATTAGACTGCCTCTGGCTAACAAATCGTCTATATAGATATACAGGGTGTTCCGGAACAACCTTCCGTCCGTGAAATGACGTATTCCTGATACAATTCTAAGACGATTTTTCCTTTACCAAAATTTGAATTGAAGCGTAATTTTTGAGTTATAAGCAAAAATAGTTAGCAAATCACGCGTCGAGTACAGAAGGCAGGCAGGAGGCAGGAGCGGCACGGCGCGACGCGGCGCGGCGCGCCGCGAGCGCCCGGCACAGCTGACCGTCTGATTACCACCGCATGAGTCGCTAACTATTTTATCTTACAACATAAAATTATGCTTTAAATAAAATTTTGGTAAAGAAGAAAATATCTCAGAATTATGTCAAGAATACGTGTTTCTTAAAATAACGTCACTTTAACAAAAGTTGTTGCGGATCGCCGGCCGTCGGACACTGCAATCAGCTGATTGCTAACGCGATGTGTGTATGGCGGAGTGTATGTGCGTAAAAGAAAGAGAGAGAGAGAGAGAGAGAGAGAGAGTGAGGAAGGGAAGCAGGGAGAGACGTTTATACACACGCACGCACATACGCATACACTTTTTTCTCGCTCTCTTTCTCTCTTTTACACAACACTCATACACTCTCTCATTCAGTCACTCATTCACTCACTTACTCACTCACCTGTTCACTCACCTGCTCACTCACAGCGAATCTTCATGCTACGTATTGTTAACTGCTGCACGGTTATTATTATTTAGCGACAGACCGCGGAGACTGCGCGACCATATTGTTACGTTGCCTAGCGCCGCCGAGAAACGCGACATGTACCCGACATGTAGCGACATGCAAGTTACGACCCAATAAACACACGACGGTATATTATACGTTTAAATTAAGTATTTACGGGGTATCTAAATATAATAGATTCAACGTATATCAATTCCGTATAATTTTAGTTGTGATGTCCGGTTGATATACGTTGTCATAAACTACATTTATTCGTATTTTTAATGCTATTCTCCAACCAATTAAAATCGTATTTGATAAACGGATAAATTATGTTTTACGAATACATAATTTTTACGAATAACGAGTATATATATATAAACGTATTGCAATGACTGTTTAAAATACGTTGTCTTTATTATCCTTTCAAGCAATTTTTGTTTTAAATGAATATATTATATACGATTATATAGCTACAACACAATAATAATAAATAATAAGATTTTAGTGCAAAGAAGATAATATATATCACTTGAATATAAATAAAATAGTAACAAATAAATTTCAATCGTAATTTTTCTTTTTTTTTTAGAATATGCGTTACATAATTAATAAAAGATTAGTATTTATAATAATAAAACAGAATATATTTATTTATTATATAATAGAGTTATTTCAAGTTATTGTTAGTAATCATAATAATAAGAAAATTAGTTTCCTGTTCTTCAGTTTTCCTTGCGTTTGCATTGTACATGTGACGACTTTTGGCCAACTTTAGTCACGATTGTATGGCATCTTTAATGCACCGATCAGAAGAATTGTTTTTCTTAAATTGCATTTGAGCAGCATCTGTAAAAAATAAAAATTTGTATATACTAAAAATATGTATTTTAAAAAGTAATAAACAAAGATTACATTAAACAACAAATTTTGATCAACTTTGTATTTCTCAACAAATAATGGGTGTTTCTTGTAGGGCTTTTCTTACACTAAACAAAATATGCTTTTCAAAAAATTCCATAATCCTTCAATTTTCATGAACTCCGCTTTGAATTTTTTTATGTAATAACACAAATTCGTAATATATGTAATAATTATAAGAAATTTAAATATTTTTTTATAATATATAAAAATAAATCTTAAATGTTATAAAACTAGTATTGCAATTTTGTAAAAAGTTATTATGACAGAAGAAAGAAAGAATATAGTAATTGATTTATAAAACAAATCTTAAAACCGTTAATTATGTTAATATGAAATACTAATGTATAAATACTTTCATTGCAGTTAAACGAAATAGAAAAAAGAAGCGAAACAAAATATAAAAACACAATAATAAGATTTTCACCTTTGAAAACGCTGTCGAAATTCAATATCACCGATGGAATCGTTAAGAAATGGATCGAATGATCGCAAATTCGTTCCCTGCGGCAGTTCTTGGCAGTTTTCGGCACTATTCTCCGCAGTTTAAAACTTTCAATTTGTTAATTATTTCGTCAATTCACGAATATTGATAGAAAATGCCAAAATGTATACACACTTGCGACAGTTAAACACGAAATAAAATAAAATACAAAATCCGACAAGATCTTAAGCTTTAGGAATGTTATTTGATCCGTGGAGCTGTCGGCACTGACTGAAGTGATATGGCAGCTTGTTGCCGGAACGAGGTCCCGGCTAACATGCACACAATCAAAGAACCTCGTACATGTACTGTGCAGAGCGCTCTGCGCAGTACGTGTACGGGGTTCTCTGATTGTGTGTGTGAGCCAGGATCTCGTGTGGCAACACAGCAGTGGCGGCAGCCGGACAGCCAGTTCACCGCGGAATCGAGATGCTTATGTTTAACAAAAGACGAATATCAATAGTTCTTTGTTGCCGGCAATACTATGAAGCCGTTTTAGTAAATTTATAATTTTACTTACCATTGAACATATATCTATATGCACTTGAACCAAATTCACTTTCCTTCACAGAAAATGAAACATACGCACTTCAGAATACACTTACACATATTAAAATGCAATGATTATTCCAATGAGCTGTATATAATCCATGCAATATATTTTATAAATCAGTAAAATATTTATATTTTAATGTAATAATATATCTCATTCGGCTGTAAAACAGCCATTGGAATGTATACCTCTCGCCATTTGAGCCGAGTAAATATTTGTACTGATGTACTTTACCATTTATTGTAAACTCGGTTAAATAAAGACGTTATTATTATTATTATCATAACAATAAAATTGCGTGTCACATTAGTTTTAGGAGAAATCCATAAATTATTAATACTATAATCAAAATTCAAAATATATATGTATCATGACATGGATATTAGGAATAGTTGTATAACGCGATATCTTTATACGTTTATAAAAGAAAGTTCGTGTAATCATTATAAATGATGAGAACATATCTCTATTTAGCTTAATATATGGTTAAATATAAATAATATAAAATATATTTAAAATATTTTATTAGTCGTATAATATTTTAGTTGTAAATCATGTGTGTATATATTATTTTTGTGCAACAGTTTATTGACGTTTTAAAAACATAGATTATATTATTTATACAATAGTATTTTCTAAACATTTATAAATGAGATCTTTTTCATAAATTATATACGTTTTCAATAAACGTTTTTTCGATTACCTAAATATACGATTTTAAGGAATAAAATAGATACATTCTAGAAATTAAATCTTTCTTTTCGTATACTCGTATACTATTTTTCAACGTATAAAATTCGTTTTGTATTATAAAAACATAATACAAACGGATATCATTGTCGTATATTATATGATCGTATAAAACCATAAAAATTAAAACGTTTATCTGGTATACTTATACCACTTTTATACTAATTCTACGTTTAATAAACGCTTAATATACCATCATGTGTTTATTGGGACGTTGCGCGTGGCGCGTGATCGATGCGAGATAAGACGAACGATCTTCTAAAACCTTCGCATTGCGAATGCGGTAGAAAACATGAAACGTATAATGACGTATTTAAAAAATTAATTATTTATCATAATTAATAACTATTTCTAATTATAATAAATAATTATTATTTTAAAAAGCATGTATTATACATTATTACATTTTCGAAATTATTGCATTTACAATGAGAAGGTTTCAATCAATCGCAAAATCGCAAGAATAATGTAATTAATAAATTACGTTTGGGAAATTTATTTTTATTCTGCTCAAATCAGATGTTCCAACGTTAAAATATATTGGTCGCTCTGAAAAGAGTGGATTGCTTAAAAAAAATTTTTAGAGCAAATGCTCGAAATGCCCGCCGTCCATTCTAACGCAAGCTCTCATGCGTTTTAATAAATTTCTTTCGACGTTCTGCATTATTTCTTCGTCGATATCCCAAATAGAATGTCGTAATCATGTCTCTAGCTCTTCGATATTTTCAGGAAGCGTTTTATAAATTACTTCCTTACAATATCCCCATAGGAAAAAACCAAGGGGGTTGAGATCCGGAGATCTTGCGGGCCAACGTATCGGGCCGTACCGACCCATCCAGCGTCCGGGAAAATGCTCGTTTAAATAATTCGAAACGATCCTGGCGTTGTGCGGCCCAGCACCGTCTTGTTGAAAGATAATTCGTTTCTTTCAAATAATGGCACATCTTCTAGAAAATCTGGTAGATTTTCTGTTAAAAAATCGACGTAACTTCTTCCAGTTAAAACATCTGAAAGAATAACTGGACCAAGTATTTCAGTGCCCATTATTCCAGCCCACACATTAATCTTCCAACGGGTTTGAAATTTCGAAGTCGTGTGACATGGGGATTTTCCTCGCTCCAAAAGTGCATATTATGCACATTAAAATTCCTTCCTGTGTGAATAGCGATTCATCGCTGGATATCAAAGAAATAAAAGACAAAAAAAATGGATTCTGTAAGATGTTTAGTCATCTCTATCGTTTTCTAAATTCTTTCAAGCTCTCGCTTTCTGCAACTCGTTAGCATCAAAGAGTTCCAAAATCTCTTACAAGAGCCTTTCTTTAATACTTACGATAACTCACGAACATTTTATCTCTATCTAAAAGAGGCATGTTATGTCGATACTCGAAAGTCTCGAAGTGTATTGTTGCCTCTTTCCGCGATGCTGATTGGTTCTGTCATTACGCTTACTTCGTGAACGGCTGCCATTGCATATTTGACAGTTATTTTGTGTATATATCGTTTAAAAATGTTAATGAAAAGAATAAATGGCGCGCCCGAAGCGCGCGTTGTGTTGTGCTAGTAAAATAAAAAACTGAAGCTTTTATTTTGTTTATTATCTCTTTAACAGTAATTTTAATGAATTATATGATTTTAGCATTTGAAATGACATCAAATATAACATTATTGGGATTATTTTTAACTAGATACATAATAAAAATTTTTGTTACGTGTTTCATAACATTTATTAATCAAATTATTTGTGTTTGATGTCATTTCAACCGCAAAAATCTCATTAATCTATTACAATTTCAAAGAGATAAAATAGAAAGTATAAAATTTTAATGTTTGTGTGGACAAGCTGCGCCTTTAGATAGGAAAAACAATAGCTAATAAGTAGAGAAGACGTT
The DNA here is from genome assembly GCA_009859135.1 of Formica selysi. Classification (NCBI taxonomy): domain Eukaryota; kingdom Metazoa; phylum Arthropoda; class Insecta; order Hymenoptera; family Formicidae; genus Formica; species Formica selysi. Next base: position 60,298 of record WHNR01000234.1, read on the forward strand.
TTTATATACATATATGTGACAAAGAGAGATACTGCCTACCACAAACACATTTATTTATTATATTTAATTATTGAGTACGCGCAATTTTTATCTACAAACGAAAACAGCGTCATAGCAGCGATGCTTGCACGAGTCTCCTCCTCTCTCTTAGATTTTACGAATATTTATTTTATAATATATATAAAATATGCAACTTTCTCTGTTTTGTTATTCTCTATTAAGAAATATATGTCTCTATATAATATAATGATACAATCTTTATGTATATGTATTGTGACGTGACGTTTTTGGGACGTCCGTCACAAGGGTCGAATGACCCGATCGGGGGCGGTTTTTCGGGGCCTGCGTCCTCTCTATTTAGGGAGAGAGCGGCCCAATCGTCAGATCGACGAATCTGACTTTTGTTGGTAATAGTTATCGAAAATGTAAGCTCGAGATGAGCCGCGAGTTGGTTGTCGGCACGAGGTCGAGCGGCGGGATCCCATCCGGCAGAAGAAGAGGAAGAGAGAAGAGCGACGGCCGAGAGCGGGAGTCCAGGATACCCAGGAAACAGGAGACGTCAGGTCGCAGTTATCAAATATTAAAAACACTTCTGGTGGCTAGTAAAAATCGCTGCCGGTAATGTTATATTTCTTACGGCAGGAAAGGAGCGCGGAGGGCCGCAGTGTCGCGCTTTTGAGCAAGTTCGTTCGCACTTAGTTACCGCACCTACGTTATCGTGTCCGGATTTTAACGTTCCGTTTGTTTTGCAGACAGACGCAAGTTCGGTAGGAATAGGAGCCGTGTTGACCCAAAAGATAGATGGGACCGAACATGTCGTAGCTTTCGCGAGTCGAGCCCTAGCCGATCCCGAGAAAAAGTACTCAGTTACTGAACAAGAGTGTTTAGCGGTCGTATGGGCCATTAAGAAGTTTAGGCCGTATTTAGAGAGATATAAATTTACGGTCGTGACTGACCACAGTAGCTTACGATGGCTACATAATCTTAAAAATCCGACGGGCAGACTCGCGAGATGGGCTCTAGAACTCCTAGAATACGATTATGAAATAGTCCATCGTAAAGGCGCATTGCATCACGTACCGGATGCCTTATCGCGAATGTATGAGAGTGACACCGAGGTGAAAATAATGGTTGCCGTAGAGGCGGACATTATCGCAAATACGACCGACGCGTGGTATCGCAGACGTTGCGGAGAGGTCGCTAATGGACCTCGACGCTTTACCGATTGGCGAATAGTGGATAATCAATTATATTATTGCAGACCCAAAGCGATTGTATCGGATATTGTGGAGGATTTAGACCGATGGAAACTGGTACTACCGAAAGAATTGAGGGAAACAGCGCTTAGAGAGGCACACGACACACCGCAGTCAGGACATTTAGGGGTGGAGAAGACGTTCCACCGACTGGCGGTCGCGTACTACTGGCCGAATATGTTTAGGGATACCGCGAAGTACGTTAGGCAATGCGACGTTTGTCAGCGTACCAAGGTCGAGCAAGCCAACCCGGCGGGTCTCATGGGTCACCGCGTCGTGGAAGGCCCATGGACCATGGTGGCTGCCGACACATAATGGGTCCGTTTCCGAAAAGCAAGGCTGGTTTTGCGTACGTTTTGGTAGTGCAAGATTTATTCACAAAGTGGATGGAATGTTTTGCGTTAAGGGCCGCTAACGGCAAGAAAATTTGTGAGGCTTTGAGAGAAGTCATTTCGCGTTGGGGTACGTCAAAATTTTTGCTTACGGATAACGGCACGGAATTCGCAAATCAGACGTTGCGAGCGTTCTCGGAAGAACACGGGATAACTCACACGACGATTCCGCCATATCATCCGCAGGCTAATCCAGTAGAATGCGTCAATCGGGTTTTAAAGACCATGATAGTTGCCTTTCTAGAGAGAGATCATAGGGAATGGGATGAGCATTTGCGAGATTTTCGATTCGCGTATAACACCGCTCACCATTCATCTATCGGCACGTCACCGGCGCTTTTAAATCTCGGACGGGAGCCAACGCCGATACGCGAGCGATGCGTGAACGTCGATGAGGTCGAACAACGCGATCCAGCGGAATGGTCCGAGAGAATGCGGAAAATTCAATCTTTGCACGATTGGGTGAAAGAAAATCTCGAGCGGGCCTATCAGAAACAGTCCACTTATTATAATTTGAGACGCCGCGATATTGTATTTAAGGTTGGAGATCTGGTATTGAAACGGCAACATGTGCCGCAGACTCGGGTTCGATTCCCGATTCAGCCACTCGTACCTCGCATATTTTTTCAGACCCGCAAATGTTGTTTTCTAACAATTATTTGTCGGGCTGAGGAAGTGTGTAAACGCCCTACACAGACACGACAGTGCCGCTGCCACGGAAGAGATGGATGCTTGGTTCGTGCCTCCTCCCGCCTTAAATCCCCCCCTCGCTTCACTCTGCGGTGTACATCTGCGCCAGCGTAAATGCTGGTAATCTGTCCACTAGATCCACCACGTGGTGACGGTGGAAGATCGTATTATTAATTGGGAGCAGAAGAGGGGGCTGCTTAGGCGTAGTGTTTAGGATGGACTACTCGAGGAGGCTTCCATTCATACTGGTGATGAGTCAAGACTCATCGCTGAGCGGTCGTCTGCGGCACATAATATTGCGGCCAAGTTGGTACCGAAATTTCACGGTCCCTTTCGAATTAATAAGATATTATCGAATGTGGTGTACGAGCTCGCGAATTTAGAGGGAAATATCGTGGGTAAGACGCACATAAAGGACCTCAAATCCTATCATCCCCTACCTCCTAGGTAGTTGCTAACGCTGAGGCATTACGGCGATTGTTGGAGAGGGAGCCAGGACAGAGGCTAGAATGTTTTTTTAAAAAAGCTCTGATTGGTGATTAGGAAAGAATTGGTGGCTGTCGACGCTCGTCGCCAGCCAAGACCTCCTCGGTCCTCTCCTGGGAAGGAGGAGTTGTGACGTGACGTTTTTGGGACGTCCGTCACAAGGGTTGAATTACCCGATCGGGGGCGGTTTTTCGGGGGCCTGCGTCCTCTCTATTTAGGGAGAGAGCGGCCCAATCGTCAGATCGACGAGATCTGACTTTTGTTGGTAATAGTTATCGAAAATGTAAGCTCGAGATGAGCCCGCGAGTTGGTTGTCGGCACGAGGTCGAGCGGCGGAATTCCATCCGGCAGAAGAAGAGGAAGAGAGAAGAGCGACGGCCGAGAGCGGGAGTCCAGGACACCCAGGAAACAGGAGACGTCAGGTCGTAGTTATCAAATATTAAAAACGCTTCTGGTGGATAGTAAACATCGCTGTCGGTAATGTTATATTTCTTACGGCAGGAAAGGAGCGCGGAGGGCCGGAATAATCCAGCCAAAGGGGAGGCCACTCCACCTGCACGAAGCGAGGGAGTCCCAAGGACGGAGCGACGAGCGGACTCTCAATCCGGAGCCTATTCGACCAAATAGGAAAGAGAGCCGATCGGGCGCAGCCGTAAGCCCGCACCTTTAAGCCGAACAACAGAAAATCTTGGAAACTCCGGGGCGATGAACCCACCAACACGGCCGTGATGACAACAAGGATCGCGAGGACCGCAGGACGGCCCTGCGTAACGCGAAAGCGCCACAGGTGGCACGGTAGCGATTTATCGCGCCGGCGTGTCTCCTGCAGGACTCTCGCTCGGCACTGTTCGGCGAGATAGCGAGAAGGACGCAGGCCTCGTAGAGCGCAGCCTAATTACAGGAAGGAAAATCGAGAGCTTCCAGCCGGTGGGACGAGCGTCGTCGACCGATTTTGTTGCCGAATAATTGTAGGTAATTAATTCGGATGAGTCGCGCCCTTAATAGTTTGTCGAGCCACGCGTTTTGGTGAATTAACTTTGTGAATATTTCTGGTAGATTAAGTCGCACGGCCGACGGGCACACGTCGCTCATCCGAATTATATAAAATAGGCTCTCTCTATTCATTTCACCGCCGCCGACAGTCATTAGTGTTAGTCTCGCGTTCGTAATTATTACATGTTGTAAAGTATCGGGATTTTCACGCTCGCGCGATCGATATTCCGGATCGCGCAAAGTATTGCGTCGCACGGCTCGTACATCACAGTCGTTATCGATAGTTTACGCAGTCTTTTTGTGTATTGTTAGCAATAATCTTGTACACGCTAAGCGTAATTAGAGTGAGGAGAAAGCGTAATTCTCCGATATCGAGCAGAGTATCTATCGGGTGTTTTGTGACCCCGTTGTTAGTTTTCGCGAGTCATCCGAGTAATATACGTGGCGTATTTCAAGCAAAGGTCGCCGTTATTATTATTGAGGCACATTCCAGCACCACGAGCTGTGTTAAAAGACCGATTCGAGTCGTATCACCAGGAAATTTATATTGTATTGAAGCGGATTCACGGGCGTGCGTAAAGTAGTTACCGGCGCATTCGAGAGATTTCTTTAGTTGTCGCGACCTAATTAAGTCTCGTACGGCGGAAATCCTCGCGGCCGAAAAGTCGAGTTAAAAGCGTGCAAGACGCCTGGTAATTTTATACGGTTGCGCACGGTCGTGTTGATCTCCGCGGAAATTAGATAATATGACATTTTATTCGCCTGTAAAATAACCATTGTCGTCCACGATTATTACTTCTGTGAACTGCTCTATACTCTTGTTGCATTTAATATATTATTATTGTTATCCTTATTTTTAACTTATCGAATGCTCATTTTCGCTCCCGTGTTCTCGATTCTCAAGATCTCTTCTGTTTCCCCCCGAACCACCCCCTCTACCATTTCGAGTATATTGAGTGTGCCGCGGAATTTTGCCGTCGCGTTAATTATCGGTCTCGCAATTGTCTCTCAGCGTTACTATTATCGTGAATGGTGCGGCCTGCCGTACCTGGCGCCCAACTCGGTTATTTGGTGACATATGGACTTTTTCGGGCTATCGGGATCGATATTCGAGATACGCGCCGAAGGTGTGCCGTGGGCACCGAAAACCGCGCCGCCGAATAAATAATTATTATTTAAATAATTTAAAAGAAATTACGGTTACAGTATTCTCTACATTTGCAGTAAAAATGATCTTTACTACTATTCATCATAATTTACAATTCATTAATTTACGAACCGAAAAGAAAGTTCGGTAGATATTTTGTTGGATTATATTATCAAATACGCATATTGGCAGAATAACTAAATTACTTTGACATATAATGTAAAAATAAAATTCATAATTATTGCTCTAGGAAAAGTCTGCTTTTTTATAAATATAGACAAGCTTATAAATATATACAAAGCATATACATATATGTATATATATATATATATTTATCGTCTGAATGTCGAAATGAAATATTTTATTTGTATATTACTTTATATACAAGTTTGCTAACATGGATAAATATGGATAAAATATATCAAACGTTAGTAGGTAATCTAGGCCGTCCCTAAGCCACGGCTCCATGAGTGCGAGAGAGAGGTACCCATAAGAGAAAAAGAGATAGCGAACGCTTGTAGGCAACCGCGGGGGAGTTTGGCGGGGGGGAGCCGGGGGGCTGAGAATCAGGGGGTACGTAGGGAGAGGGGAAGCGTGGCGCCGATAGTGCTCAAGAGATGGCGCTCGGCTCGATCGGCGCCACGCTTCCTCCTCGCCCTACGTACCCCCTGATCCTCCAACCGGCTCCCCCCTGCCCGAACTCCCCCCGCAGTTGCTAACAAAGTATTCGCTATCTCTCGTTCTCCAAGGGTACCTCTCTCTCGCATTCATGGAGCCGTGGATTAGGGATGGCCTACACAATTTCTTTCACTCGCGAGGAAGAGCGATCGACGCGCTCGGCGTATCCGCGACGACTGACCGTTCTACGTTTTACGGCGCGGCTAAGTTATTAAACCCTCTCCTATGTTTTCCGCGCGAAGCGTTTCTCCCGGCGCGACTCGTTCCTAGGGGGGGGGGGTGACGGCGATCTCTCGCGCTGCTTTTAGCGCGCGATCCGCTATCGCGATTCTTAAGGAATGCGCGTTGCTTCTAGCGCGCGATCCGCGAGCGGAGTGAAGCGAGGGGGGGATTTAAGGCGGGAGGAGGCACGAAACAAGCATCCATCTCATCCGTGGCAG